>WAAD01027351.1:2429-23311 GCA_013389945.1 Fregata magnificens | reverse complement strand
CAGCATTGAATACAATGAAAAAGGACCAAATAAGCAAGTTGGCTGTGTTTTTCTGGAAAAATCAGCCCGGTGTTTTTGAAGAAAGGAAAGGGAATTTTCCCTTAATGTAACTCCTTTTTTTCTGTCTTGGGACGCTGGATAAAACTGCTTCTTTGTTCTTCCCCAGCTCACTTCTATAGATGCACAGGTAGATATTTGAGCAANCCACCTTGCCTCATAGATCGGTGCTTGATGGAGTTGAGCGGACTCCCACTAGTTGAAAACGAGGCCTTGTATTTCCAGCCAATCATCCTGAAGACTCAATGAACACTAAAGGATACACGTATATTCAAGAATCTAAAATATCATTACAGTTCTTTCCTTTTGGATCTTTGTCTTCCTTAACAAACCAATGTGTTTTATTGAATCATGACTTTGCAGCTCGTATTCAATACAAAGAAATAATGGGAAAGCACTTTGCCTTTTACTGTCTGTAACTATATGGAAATGAGAGTGGCTAGTGCTGCTACTAGGATGGTACATATTGACTATTTCATAGAATGATCATTCATTGTATCCAGGGAAACTCAGTAGAAAGTAGCAAAAGAGACATTCTGCATAATATGAACCATAAGCATTCATACATTATGCAAGTATTTCAGCAGCCCACATAGCACAGCCTGCATACAGAAGAATAAAAAGCAGCAAAAGAACATTTCTGTTGAATAAATAAAGAGTCAGGTGATCTTCCATCTAGTCTTGGGGGTTACAAGAAGTTGGCATTGGCTCATACTTTCCAACCATCGAACCTCCGATAAAAGAGTAAGCATTTCACAGCAGAAGTAAGCATTATACAGCTCACTATGTGTTTACTTCAGTAGAATGCCTTATTTATTTCTGCACAATGTAAATTCCTTGGATTAAGAGTTTTCCTGAGAATCTTTCTCCTGCAGCAGCAAATGCAATCCAGGAGAGATGCTATAAGGCAATAAAAGCGTTTGGTGCTGGCATGAAATCAGCTCAGTGCAGTGTTTACTGGTGCTCACGCAGCGGGCATTTCAATGGAGCCATGACCAGTTAATACCAATGGCTTCCTCTTCTCTCCTTCCCATTTTTAATAGTATTGCTTGCTTCAATCAAAGAACACAATTTCAAGAAAGACAGCTCCAGAACCTGCTCCTTTCATTAGTGTCAGCTGTACTGAGGCTTGCAGGCAGAAGAACTCCAGCACCCTTGCTGCAAAGGCGGCACAAAATAGGGGTGAGTGTTGATATTTCACCAAATGAAGGGCTTCCCTTCTTGCATCTGAGCCCATATGAACTAACCTGTTCTGCATCACTGTTTTTGAGCTATTCACCTACTGAATTACTTTCAAAAGCAGAGCTGACTCTGCTGTGTGTTCGCAGGGCTGGCTTAGGCATATGTTGGTAACTGTTTAAGCCAATAGGACTTGATATGTGAAAGTTATGACCCTTTTAATCATTGCTCCCACTAAGGCACATTTCAATTATTGCACTGTGTTTGAAGTAACACAATTCATGTCATTATAAAGGAACAGATGGAAGGATTAACTTATAAAGTTAGGAGCCTTGTCATACTGCGCAGTCAATGAAAAATCTGTTAAGTGCTTAAAGACAGATACTTCCCATTGTCTGTTACATCCTAGGGTAGCTTTGTACTTATTTTAAACTAGAAACAGTAAGCTTCTTCCTAATACACCTATAGTTAATGTCATCCCAGACTGAATTCTATAATCATTTAAGGATTTATTGTATTTATGGTAATATAACAGCAGGAAGGACCTCCTCAGTCATTGAGATCAGCCATCTGATACCACCTCACCTAGTCCCATAAATCCATGCAATATTAATTTCCATCTTAAAGCTAGCTAGGATTTCTGTCCTGACTCTTGTCAAGCAGCAGCTGTTCCAGATCCTCATTTCTCTAATGGAAAGGATTTTTCTTCTATCTCTAGCCTAAATGTATTCATGGACATCTCGTAGATCAGATGAGCAAGGTCTCTTAGCTTATGGATGAAGTAAAATTCTTCAGATATGGATATATTCTTTCCATGCACCAGCAGGTTTGAAATCAGACTGATTCCTGTTAACAATCAGTTATAAATTATTTATCTTTTTTTTTCTTTCTGTTCATGTAATGCCAAAACTGTAGTCAGGTGTCCCAGCTATTATTACTGCTTGCTTTCTACAGGTTTCCAAATTTAAACATTTCTATCAAAACTCACATACTTTATATTTGCTTTAATTTTTACGAAGGGGATAGAAACAGAGGCATGAATGCTTCCAAAACATGGCATCAATATACAGACCTTCTGTAATTCTAGGCTCTTAATAGCATGTATTATTCCCTGAAGGAAGCATAGTGTAGGGTAGGAAGAAGATTTTTGGCCTCTGTCTGCATGATTATGGATACGGTCAGCACTTGAGAGGCTACAGTAAAGGGCAGAGTAGGGGACCTTTCATTGCTACTGGTCCTTTGGTCAAGAAATAGATTTGTGAATTGTAAAATAACAGTGGCAGCTCAGCACTGCTTATGTGCATGGTGTATTTATTCATCTTAGCTTTTGTTCGTAGGCAATACATATTTTCTTAAAACTTTATTGAGTAAATGACTTCTACATGCTGGAAGAAAAAATATTTCACTGGGTTTTTATCTAAGTTTCTTATTTGCTAAAGCACCAAGAGGCTAGGTGAAAGCAGATAAGGCTTGTAAGCACGAAAAGGGCATACTTTCATATCGTGCTTTCAGAGACTGCGCTGTGTCTTTATATGCTGCTGCCCTCAGAGGCACAGTGCTGTGGCTGCAGATGTG
Organism: Fregata magnificens; assembly: GCA_013389945.1. Taxonomy (NCBI): domain Eukaryota; kingdom Metazoa; phylum Chordata; class Aves; order Suliformes; family Fregatidae; genus Fregata; species Fregata magnificens. Next base: position 20,500 of record WAAD01027351.1, on the reverse strand, counting down.
TGATGGGCTTTCCATTTGTTTTTTCCTTCTGGTTTGTTCAGAGGCCGAAGGCACATAACCAGGCCCTCCTTTTATTTGTTTAACAGCCAGAAGGACAAATAGTTACAACTGCTAACATAATAAACAAACATAGAATCAGAGTGGACATAAATGCATTTTGTTTGACCAGCAATGTGTGTCTCCATGACAGTGATGACTGAATAAACGCTGAGATTAACTAGTCAGATTTAAATAAATACTTCTCACAAGGAGGTATCTAAATAAGCCCCTAAGGAAAAGTTACCAATGCTCCCAAAAGATTTCCATTTTCTGGATATGCACAAATCCACCATTTTGGATTCAGGCAGTTCAAACACAGGTTGTGGTCTGAAGAGCTGTTCAGGGCTCTGGCTTTGCAGTTTATAACTTTCAGGTTCGTGGCAGCAATGCCCTTCTGTCGATACGAAGCAATGGTTATCAGCCCATAACAAACGCTTTCACAGTTTATTCTTCTTATTTCTACATCACATTAACTGGATCCTTGAATGAGGAGAAGTGGGAAAGGGGCTGAGAAAGGAGACAATGGGCAGAATGGAGTTGAAATCCCCTTTATAAATGTAATGGCTGGGCCCACGTTAATCAGTAGAGACAGTTTCCTCCCATGGTGCTTCTGCTCGGTAGACTTCCATTCTGCTCCAACTACCAGGATCTCCAGACTGGTCTGAGGCTTATACCTCCTGAGGAAAAGTTGTGCACAGCACATCTGCAGCGTAAGCCCAATGTCAAATTCTGCCCTGGCTGTGGCTGCAATGGTAGCCCCGTTTTGTAAATACTCAGCATACAGTCTAGCTTTTCGTGAAATAAGCAGCCCAGTCTGCTGCACCAGTCTTGAAGTTATTATGCCTGGCCCCCTCAGATGTAGGGTGATGCCTTTAGCACTGCTGTTTCCTTTGCCTGACCTGTGCCTGTGCTCCTTTTGATCTAAGTGTCAGTCAGGTCTTATGCCAGTTCCAGGCTGAACACGGATGCCCGAGTTTCTTCTCAGATATTTTTTAACTGCTGTATTGGTCATTTGAAATGGAAGATGATGACAGAGGGCATATGGAAGGATGGTGAAAAAGTAGGCAACTCTTACTTGCAGGACTGGGTATTTTCGCTCCTGTGAGAAAGACTGCAGTCTCATGACTGGGGCTTTTGCACTAGCGTGGTAGTTAAAACACCATGGGAAAGGGCATTTATCAGAACATGGAAGTTGCAGACAACCTGTTAGGATGATAGGATCTTAGGAAATTCAGGTTGGAAGGGAACTCAGGAGTGTCCAACTGCCTGCTCAAAGCAGGGACAGCAGTGAGATCAGATTTTATCAGGGCTTCACCCAGTTGGGGTGTGAACAAGCCCCAGGCTGTGAGCGAACCAACCTCCCTGGGCCCTGGCTCCACTGCTGGGCCAGCCCTGGTCCCACAGCCTCTCCTCGAAGGGCAAGAGCTCCAGCCCCATCATCTCGGTGGCCTCCCCTCACCTCCCACCAGTTTGTCAGTGTCATTCCTGGGCTGGGGACCCAAACTGGAAGCAGCACCCAAGTGGGGTCTGGCAGGCACTGAGCAGAGGGGAGAGTGCCTCCCTTCCCCTGGCTCTCAAGGTTGTGTCCTGCTCACACCAGCCTTCGGGCAGTGTCCAACCCATCAACCACCACCCTGTGAGCCCACCACCCAACCAGGTCCTCACCCACTAACACGTTCCCCCCCCAGACCCTAATGTCCCAGCCCAGGTACAAGGATATTGGGGGAGACAGTGCCAAAAGCCTGGCTAGAGCGGAGGTAGATGGCATCCTCTGTTCTCCTGTTATCCCCGCGATTTTGTCGCAGAAGGCAGTCAGGTGGGTTGGGCGTGATTTACCCTTGGTAAATCTTTGCCAACAGCTCCCCTTCACTCTCTTTGCCCTGCTGTGCCCAGACGGCTCCAGGAGGTCTCACTCCTTGATTTTACCTGGGACTGATGGGAGGCCAGCCAGCCTGCGGTTCCTCAGGGTGCCTTTTACCCTTTTTTGAAGGCAGGAGTGACATTTGCCTTTCTCCAGTTGTTGGGGTCCTCCCTGATGTCCATGACCTTTGAGACCTGATGGAGGGCAGCTGCACAAGGGCATCAGCCACCTCCATCAGCACCCTGGAGTGCAGCCCAACAAGTCCCAGGGACATGTGTGGGTCCAGTGCTCCTGCATGATCCCTGACTTGACCATCATCTCCAGCTGGTAGCTCCTCTCCTCCTTGAGCCCCATCACTAAGCACAGAGGCCTGGCAGACTTTGCTGGTGATGACAAAGAAGGCACTAAGGACGTGCCTTATCTGTATCTGCTACCACTGAATCACCCACCCCATCCTGCAATGTGCCCGCATTTTCCTTGGTCAGCCTTTTGTGACTAATGTACCAGTAGAAGCTCTTGCTGCCCTTCACATTCTTTGCAAATCTCAGCTCCAGCTGAATTTTGGCTTCCCTGACACTGCCCCTACATGCCTGGGCAGTGTTTCTTGATCCCTCCTTTGTATCCTCTCCTTGTCCCCCACCTGTACACTGCCTTTTTGTGTTGGAGCTGTGCTGTGACTTTCTTGCTTTGCCAAGCTGGCCTAATATGTCTCCTTGTTTTCCTGAAGATGGACTGGTCTTGCACTTGGAGAATGCTGTCCTTAAAGGCCAACCAGCTTTGCTGGGGTCTTTTGCCCTTCAGAGCTGCCTCCTATGCAGTCCCAACTCCAAGTCCTCTGAATAAGGCAAAGTTTTTGTCCTTGAAGTCCAGGGTCTGTGCTCTGATGCTCACCTTCCCTTATATGGAGAAAATGCACTATTCATGTCAGACATGTGTTTGATCCCTTTTTAAAGGCTGGACCAGTGACTGCAACTCCAAAAGAATGCCATCTTCAAAACACTTAGCTGTGAATTTTTCTGTTCCTGGAAGGAAAGAAGAACACACTCTGTTTCCAGAGAATTGTTTTTTGTTTGTTCATTTTTCCTATAAAATCACTCCAATTTTCAATGACAAGCATGAGAAAGGGGAACAGCTATGCAGAACATTAAGCATAATCACTACCTAAACTAATTTCCTATTATTATCTCGGCTAAGTTTGCCTAGGAAATACGTCTGTGCTTCACACTTTCTGCAGGGTTTGAAGTGATATAGCAGTTGCTTAGATAATACTAACTTCCCAGAACTGAGTAAGACACACTGAATACACATAATTCATCAGCTTGACATTTCTGACATTATTCTCCCTCATTTTATTTTAACAGAAAAGAGGGTTGCTTTTTCTGCTTTATTGCTGAACATACAAACGTAAAACATAATCATCGAGCCACTTGATATTTTCATGTGTTCATTTATATGTACATGATAGGAGTTGTCCATCACATTGAGTTCACTTGACTTATAGTAGTTGAAAAAGACAGTCGTGTGAAAAGGGGTATTTTCCTAGAATGTTTCTTTCCTGCGCGTGACTTAAGGTAAAACAGGCAAACTCTCTTACTTCAAACTTACGTACTTACCTCATAAGGCAAACTTAATTTGGAATCACACTGAAAATTTTGCAAAGGACGCAGCTGAGAATTCAAATTATATGCATTTTGGGTTTTGGACTTTGGTTTCGTTTGGTTGTGGTTTTTTTTTTGAAGGGACAGTGCTGTATGGCCATTCACAATGCATGTTTTATACTTGCAATCGTGAAGCCACACAAGCCAAAGATCCATCCATCACTCATCCATCCATCCATCCCATCCTCTCAGATTCTGTTTCTCTTCTTTGATCCAGACTTGGCGTGTCCAGATAGCCACTCCTGCTTCTTGGAGAGCAAGCAAAAGGTCAGGTTTTTTTCCAGTTCCGGAGTTTTAAGAATGAGAATGCTCTTACAGCAATTGGCGTTTGGCTTGTTTAGGGTAGAGATGGCAAAAATGGGGTCTTTCTACAGTGGCTGAGGGCAGCTAACAGGGTTGCAGAGTTGTCACACCATGTAGCCCTGCAACACAGTATTGCCATTGCTAGTTATGGGCCTTACACTTTGTACTGAATTTGCAAGGCCTTGGGGCTGAGGCTTGTCAGACTTGTGCTGTCTGAACTTCTTTTGACCTGCAGCTTTGTTTTATCTGGCTTAGTTGTGAAAGCAATTTCTCTAACTGACAAGGTGCTGATGATCAATCTGTTTTACTTGTGCATAGTACAACCATATTTTTATACAGATAGCAGTAATGAGCAGTTATTCTGTGCAGAATGGGATATTTACACCTCTGACACAATGCAGAGAAGCCCACGTCTAGTGCAACAGCAGAGGCCTTGAGAAGCGGAGACGCACAATATGCTGCAGAGGAGTACAAGCATGGGGTGATAAGAGATGGGGCACAGGCTTGGCACTGGGGAGAGACCCTGCAGCTATAAACAACTCTCTTGTGATCAGTTAAAGAAATGCAGACCCAGAGCTGGCCAGAACTGGTTGTAGAGATAAAGAAGAGAAAAAATAGATGGCAACTAACGTATGAAGAGGGCACTATATATAGTAAATTTGGATGTAGCATGGCACTACAGACCACTGAAGAAGGAGGAAGATGTAAAAAAAAGCATGTTAGAAAACGTATACAAGTGACTTCAAGTGGATCCTGGGGAGAGAAAGAAGAAACCAGCAACATCAACATCGTTCTCCTCGTGAAGGACTCAGGGGGGCTGACAGCTTGTGGTATTGTCCTCTCTAGGAGTCCAATGCTATTGACTTTAAGATGGAGGGGAGCAGTGGAAAGGTGAGCGTAACACCAGGAAAAAGGGGATAGAAACTACAGAATAAGTGTGTTTCAATTTTAATTTTATTATTACTGACACTTTTCCATACAGAGGTATTTCAACTGCAATATTATGCTTTCATTTTCTGTAATGATAGAATCATAGAATCATTAAGGTTGGAAAAGACCTCTAAGATCATCAAGTCCAACCATCAACCAGCACCACCACGCCTCCTAAACCAGGCCCTGGAGTGCCACGTCTACACCTTTTTTGAACGCCTCCAGGGATGATGTCTCCACCACCTCCCTGGGCAGCTTGTTCCAATGTTTAACCAACATAATAATTAGATCTAGATGACTAAAGATTCTTGAATTAGACTTTTAAGATTTCCATCATACTAACAAGAAATTTCTGGCTTACTTGTTATAAGATATGATCCCTCTTTCCCATAACAAGATTTTGAGCATAATGCTGCACCAGCTCCCAGGGCACAGAGAACAGAAACATCTCAGAGGAACACGGCACTGGCTGCAGCAGGGGTGCAGCAGAGCCTGGGGTCTTTGCTGAAGGCTGCGCTGTGATGGTGGTGATGGGGTCCATGGCGAGGTCCCCGATAGAGGCCAGAGTGATGAGCCACCACAGCCACATCAGCAGCCTCCAGCCAGTCATAAGGTAATTTTTGACCTTTTTCAGTTTTTGGAAGCACAGTCAGAGAAAGTTAGTCCTAATAAATCAGAAGGTTTGCTATACAAGGCTGAGTTGTAGGTACAGTCTTATTATTCAGAAAAGCTACAGTTAGACCAATTGGACTGATTACCAGCACTTCTGATACCAGCATTTTTGAAAGTCATTTGCACGGTTAAATCGTAATAACAATGGAACCATGGTAATCATGATAGTGTTTATATTCTGTTAGTTCTGTGAAGGATTTGAATATTAGCGTGCATAACACTGGAAAATAAACATGTAAGGACAGCTAAAACAAGTTGTAAAAGACATAATTTGTGGGAGGAAGGTTTGTTCCTCAGATATTCCCTGTGTCAATGTTTATCTCGGGTCCCTGGTGTATTAAAGCATAAAGAATGTTGTGGGGATGTAAACAACGGGCTGATATAGCAGTTAACCACCTGTTGTGTAATTTTTATTTTGGTGGTGTTGCAACTGTTATTATCAGGTGTCTGTGGATTGCTGTGATGGCAGCAGGCAAACCTCAAAACTTCCAACATGCTTTTATTTATGTTCAACAACTAGGCAATCTGTTAGCAGCTAAAAATCAATCATTATTCAAATATATTATTCAGGCCTTATGTATACCGTACCACATGTCTGATGCTCCTTTTCTGGCTCTGATGTACATGGTCTTGGCTGTCTTTAGGCCAAGATGACCAGGCTCAGGACCTCTTTGATGAAAGAAAAGAGAAACAAAGTTGGGTGGTTTGGCCCAAAGAATTATTTCCCCCTTTTGTAGATCAAAACCAGTCCATTGTGGCTCTTCCAGACACATGTTGCTGGTTTGCCAGAAGGGTTAGGTGGCCGCTATCTGATTCATTCTAATAGTTGCAGATTGGATTTCATTGCCTTCCTTAGTTCTACTGTTTTTATGCAACTATAGCAAACAAACAAACTTTACGAAATCTATAACTTCCTGCCCTGCATCAGTCAGTCTTTTGACACATGTGGCTGCAAGGCAAACAGAACAAAGTCACTAACAGGTCTTGATGCTGTAAGAGAGGGTAGCATTTTCATTCCATTAATAAAGCATGTTAAGGCATGCATAGGTTTCGGCTGCAGTAAGGCTGTGACTTAAAGGAATTTCAAACAAGTCCAGATTCAACCTCAGAAAAAATACGTCTCTGTCTAATTTGGAGCTTATTTGATGGTCAAGAGATTCCACAGAAAGGGAAAGAATAAAAGCCCTCCCTCCCACCAAACACCTCCCCCTGAAATCTCCCACACCCTATATTCAGAAGAGTTTGATGAAACATTAGGTAGAACAGAAATATGAAGGGTGTGCTCAGAATCTAGCACATGTTTTCTGTGCTCACATCTTTTTTCTCTGACTCATCCCTTTAAGTGTCTTTTCATTAACCAGCCATGCATGTTTAGTAGAGAAAAAAAATACCCTCATTAATTCAAAGACTGGTGTAATTTAAAAAAAAAAATTTTCAATATCAATTTTCTTCTTTGTAGCTCAGGGAGTGTGGTAAAAAAATAAAGTTTCCACTTAGAAAAAGGTATTATTACACTTCTCAAAGATGACTTCAGGTTTGCTCAAATGGCACAGGAAGACTTCAGTCAAACACATATTTGTTTTCCACACAAAAGGACTGGAACACCTACAGGCTAGAGGATTTAAAATGTTAAGCACTTTTTACCATTTTTTTAAATTACAGGAATTGGTTTAGATGCCTTTGACAGGTAGCATACAACAGAAACACTAAATGGCATGTATGTCATTTATTACATTGCATTTGTGAATTGCAAGGAATAAACCAAAATTGTCATTGCCAAAGCAGTTTGCATTATAAACCAAAACAAGGAAATGGCTTTTCAGACAGCTGGCCTCTCTCACCTGGTAACTTATATTGTTAAAGCTCATTGATGAGTGCTCCAGGGGAAGGCTTAGCTGAAGTCAAGAAGTGAACCATCAGGCAGCAGCAAGTATTTGGAGAGATTATCCTCAGCTTGGGGCTGGTAGGGTTTGGCATACTCCCAAAAGAACGAGAACTCAGTTTATATCCTTTATTTTTATCCCAGTTTGTGCATCTCCAGTTTTACTCTACACCAGTTTTGGGCATAGGCAAGGGGAAGTGGTCATCTAGCCTGACCCACTTCTGCTGCCTGCCCAGCAGCCTGCCACCCAAACCCAGCACTGTGTTCACAACACACATGGGGAAGCGAGGAGAAGTCTTCTCCTTCTTTATCCTGACTGGACCCCAAAAGCCTCCTTGGGCCCCCAAAACCACACTGACCTCCCTACCATCCTTTCTTCCACTGCTACAAAATTCAATTTACATTGGCCAACAATGAAGGAAAGATAATTTATTGTATTCCTGTTACTTAGAACAACAAAATACAATTTTTATCAACAGTCCAGGTAATCCCTGTAATTCTGCAAGCATCACTGCTCCTTCAGGAAAAGATCTTATAACTAGCAGCACCCTTCCTCTGTTTCTCATCCTCCACCAAAATGCAGTAATACGGCACTCTGTCCACCTCTGGTGTTAATCCAGTCACAGCCCTATGGAGATGAACTGTTTCAGTTTTAAAATCAAATCTGGATCACAGCAATAGGCAGCCTCAGTTTCCATTTTGCAGTCACAGTCCAGCAGATATTTAAAATGCAAGCTCCCGCCTTGCCTGAGAGTTTGTTCAATGAAGTATAGTCAAGTGAATTTTTGTCCATTTTAAAAAAGGCTGTACTGAAACTGCTTGAAGAAATATGTTGTGTAGATATACAACAAAATCATTCTGGGACCTCTGTTCTAACCTTGTTCTCAAGGTTTTTTTTCTTATCTTTCAGAATAATTGTATAACAAAGGTTGTTAAAGACCTGGAGGCTTCTTTGCAAAATGATTTTGGAAAATGGTGTCATGGCTATCTTGATAATTTAGTTTCTACTTTCTGACAAGGCTTTTTACAGTAAGAGAGATTTTCAAATTAGCCAACTGCAGCTGAAAAATGTTTGGTGTTGAATATAAAAGCAATTTTATGTGAAAGTCCTTTTTTACACTTCCAAGAGGTATGCAATTCATAGAAGCAAGGACAAAAAAAAGGAAGATACTTTCCCGTCAGCTGACCTCAGCCATCATAATGATCCTAGACCAGCTAACCAGGTAGAACAGTTGCTGCTCCAGTTTCATCAGAGAGTGCCACATGAAGTGATGTATCTGAGTGCACTTCCTGTAAACACAGCATTTCACTAGCAGACGTCCCTTTATTGTAAGGACCATTGCGGACGTATATATTAAAGGTAATACAGGTCATCTGTAGATGAGATATCCCACTCTTTATACTTTTATAATGGGGCAAAAGATGTGGAGATCAGTCCGTGGTCTTTCACTGAGTGACCATGCACAGTCCACGCTGAGGTACATACTGTAAACATCAGAAGTACAGGAAAACAACTTTTGGGGGATTAATTGTCGGTCTTAGGCATGATTCCTTACCGGACAAGAAAACTCAGTATGCATCTCCAAATGAAGCGAGCTGGTGCCCCTTGCTGGTGAGAGGCTGCTGGGGCTGGTTGGGGCTGGTGGCAGCGCTATGATTTAACCGGGCTGGGGGGCGAGGGGCTCCTGCTGCTGCTGCCTGTCCCCGTCCTGCCTCCCTCTGGGCATCGCCTCTCTCCTGGCCTTCCCAGGCAGGACTTCCCAGCACACTGGTGACCCTGGAGACACTTCTTGGGTCAGGTACAAACCTGCTGAGCACTGGCCGACCCCATGCTTCAGAAGTGAGCTGGACAGCTTGAACGGGTGGACCAGTGAGCTTCATGTGTCAAGGAGCCAGCACACCCCGGGCTTCCCAGACATATGGGTGCTTTTGAAAGTCTTAACTTGCATGTGGAGAACATCCTTTGGACTTGTTTGGTCAGCTTTTCTCCAGTTTGCCATCAGAATTGCCATGTAGATAGGATATTAGAGATAATCTGCTGCGTGATACAATGACTGCAGTTTGAAGTGAGGATGAATTATAAGAAGCTTTGCCATTAGCATCATGTTATGGAATAGTGGAGTTATTTTGGCAAGGTAATTCTTTTTGGGGGGTTAAGGAGGGAATAAAGCTGTGAGAGATGACAATCTCAGAGTCTGTGCAGAAGTTAAGCTTTTGCAGTCACCATGGTTACTTACTTCTAAGCCAGGAATAGGGAGGGAACATATAATTTATTTCTTGAAACTGGCCTGCCCCACTGAAACAATACTGTGTTCTGGGTTGGCCCCACTTCAGTAAAACTGTTCAAAGGAATGGGCCTGTGTTAGATGTGAAACACCACAGGCATTGATCAGAGTGTTCCTGCACTCTGCAAACACCAACCGTAAAAGAGAGGAACTGATAACAGGAACAAAAGAAAATGAACTGACCAAGTCAAGGTTTTTTTTTTTTTAAGGTGGCACAAAAATAAATTTGATTTTTTTCAAAGGTGAAATTGGACTCCACTTGATTGTCTGCACAAGGCCAAGAGGACTATTTAGGCAAGTTGTTTGTTGTGCATGGGACATTTTTTAGGCCTTCTGTATTGATGTGTTTGTTCTGGTAGCTGTCTCCCATATCAGGAAAAAAATTGATAGTAAGGAAGTAAGTGTCTGAAAATTATGATTAACAGAATATTAATGAAAACAGTATTTCTGTTTATTAATTTCTATCTACCAGCCCAGGAAGGACTTTGTTTCTCTCTTCTTGTCCACTTGCTCAAATTCTCATCAACTCACTCCTAATTAGGGAGGAAAAGAACTGGTAGTTCTCGGAGAGGATTTTACTTCCACCTTTATTCTCCTTGAGCTTAGGAAATTCTTCAACTCCAATTCTACAATAGCTGCTTACTTAACTGGGAAATACATATCTAAAAGTAAATCTTCACTGCAAGTTTCAACCAACTCATGCAAGCAGCAATAACTCCATATTGCAGTTGCATCACCAGCCTATTAACAATGCCGTTTGGGTACCTTGCCATTATAAATGTGGCACTTGTTACTAAACAACATTGTCACCTTGCTAAAAATTTTCTTACTTACTAAGAAACAATCTAGAGAGGAGAACACAGTTTTCCTGTACTATTTCCTATCTGATCAACCATGTTAGACAAGCAATTTAATGCTGGACCCCATTGGGAGGGTCTGGCTGCACAAAATGATGCAAGGCTAAAAATGAAGTCCAGATCTGTAGAGAGATATATTATCTTTTATCACATAAAAATTCAGCAAATGACCAATAAAAATGTCCGCCATTTGATAAGCAGCAGTCCTCCTGTTACATGTTATTTTATGTAAACCATCAAGAACTTGCAGAGAGAAATTATTTTCATATGTTACATCCAATTCCTAAAAAGTTATATTACATCTCCTTACAAAACAGGACTTGCTCTATCTTCATGCACTTAAGGTAACAATATTTTATTCCATATACAGTTTACTTATGTAATGGCCTGTGCCATTTACTGCAGTGCCATTTGCAACACAAGAAGCATTGTGGATCAAATTCAAATATTCCTTGGAAAAAATCTGCTCTCAACATTTAATAGAGACTTAGCCACTGCCTTATCCATTTTAAAAAGAACTAGGAATATGCCTAGGTAGAATATCTGATAAGACACCATTAGATTTATTTTATGATAACAAATATTAATTTTACATCATTTTAATATTCATAATTTTATTTGTACATTCGATATTAACACTAGCACTAAATCAGAACTGCATTGTGAAAGCTGTAACTTTCATGTGCGTTTTCATTTCATGCTTTTGATTTGCTCTTTAATTATAAATGCTTACATCGTAATTCGTGGAACAAACATGGTGACATCATCAGTTATGATTGTGACCAGACATTTGATTTTGACACTTATGATTTCTGTTATGTAAAAGAAGAGTTCTTGACAGCTGAACATTGCTGGTGTAGCTAATCCAGTCACCACATTTACTGCAGTCAAAGCAAGTGATTCATAAGCTAAATTGTGAACAAAAATGAACTTTTTGTCTGCTATATCTCCCCTACAAAGTCAAACAATAAAAAATGTATCATTTGTTTTAAGCAAGTCTTAGACTTTACCTATAATGGTTCAATCGCAATTACCTTTCAACAGAGAAGAGCACTGATGCCCACCCCCAGTGTGATGTTTTAAATATAGAAATACTGTTCTGCTGTTACCATAGAAAATGTTTAAGATCACAACAGAAAATTATTGGGAAATTTAGGGAAGATTTAACTGGTGCTGTTAAATTTCATCTGTTTTGCTTTCAGTGCACAAAATACCCTCAGAGGCAAAAAACAGTCAAGCCTCTGTTCATTGAGAGTGTCCTAACAGGGGACCTAGGGATTGTTGTGACAATGTAAAGTTGTGTAGATCGTGGCCATTGGATAGTACATGGGGGTGTGGGAAAGTCTGGTGAGCAACAGGAGGGATGTCCTCCGTGTTGGAAATCTTTGGTGCTGCCACTCCCTGAGAAAGGACTAGAAAAACAGAAGTATGGCTGGTAGCCCTCTTATCCAACTCTTCTCTGCCCACAAGTCTTACACCATTGGAAGATGGATCCTTCAGCTCAACTTTCCCCGAGATTTGGGTCAGAGAATTCGCTTCAGGGATGAACAGGAGTTACAACAGTTCGTTGGTTTGGAAAGAGTTTTACCCCCAAATCTGCCTCATTTCACAGTTGAGACCTCCTCTGGAACAATAGCCTTTCTGCCAAGAAAACTTCTCATGAGAAATACATACTGATATAACAGCTTTTCAAAGTACTTTCTGTGTGACCAGTTTGGATAAACAAGGTTGTTACTGTTTGTGAGCAAATACCCTTGTGAATCATCACATTATAGTGAGACTCCACATGCCCATGAGGTCTTCTCAGCGGAAGCAAGTTTTGTTCTAAGTGTCTACAACTGCATAAGGCTTCATAGTCAAAATCACCACATTATAGTGAGACTCCACATGCCCATGAGGTCTTCTCAGCGGAAGCAAGTTTTGTTCTAAGTGTCTACAACTGCATAAGGCTTCATAGTCAAAATCACCACATTATAGTGAGACTCCACATGCCCATGAGGTCTTCTCAGCGGAAGCAAGTTTTGTTCTAAGTGTCTACAACTGCATAAGGCTTCATAGTCAAAATCACCATTAGCACAGTACAAATTTTAAAATGCCAACTCCAGAGACCATTATATTTAGTGGCAAAACTCCCATTGATTTTTATACAGTCTGGATTTGACCCAAGATAAATGAACAATTCCATAATTCTCAGAAAACCCTTCAGTACTTCCAGAACAAAAAACTTATGCAGTGCTGCTCTATGAAGTACTATACAGACCTTTAATAATAATTAAAACAACATGCTGGTGTGGATCTGAATGCTCTTATGCACATGGCTAACTGCCAGAGATCACCGATCAGAGTATGAAATGAATTGTGAAAGGAATAAAAAAGGAGCTGTGTTTTCAGCAGTGGCCAGTAGTAGTTTCCAGGTTTCTGTTCTCAAGCACTTATGATTGTAACTTGTCCTGCTCGTGACCACCCTCATATTCAAACTTCTCCAGAAAACAAACATCCATGAAGTGAAGTGATCCAGGAACCTTCAAAAGAGGAAAAGACAAACCACCTGCTCTCCACAAACTCAAATGTCACTCTTTGATTCCAATTATCCAAATCGTAAACGTCCAGGACCTTATAGGTATTTTTTTCCAGAGTCTTCAAATACCTAACTAATGAAGAAGACATTGATTTTTTTAAAAATGTAGGTTCACATCTTTCTTTCAAGAAAATAGTTGCTTATCGTGCATTTTACTCATTAGTGAATACAGCAACTAACTTTTAGTGAGAGGCAAACATTTCATCAGATTGATGCACATGGATCCCCACGTGTATGCTCATAAATTTTCTTATATATGTGTTCAGTCTATGCCTAGAAAGATCTGTATTGACAATTTTACAATAATTTGTATTTTTGGCACTCAGACCTGAAATTGCTGTAACGTGGAGACAATTCAGAAAGCGAACTCAGTACGTAAATATACTGGCTGTGGCTGGGATGGGGTTGACTTTCTCCACAGCAGCCCATATGGTGCCGCGGTTTGCATTTATGACCAAAACAGTGTTGAGAGCACACCCGTGTTTTGGCTGTTGCTGGACAGTGCTCACAAAGAGTCAAGGCTCTCTCCCTTTCACACTCTGCCCCCCACCAAGAAGTAGGCCAGGGGTGGGCAGGAGGCTGGGAGGGGACAGAGCTGGGACAGCCGACCCGAATTGGCCAAAGGGATACCCCATACCATATGACGTTGTGCTCAGCAATAAAAGCTGAGGGGAAGGAAAAAGAAGGGGGGACATTTGATGGTGTTTGTCTTCTCAAGTAACTGTTATGCATGACGAAGCCCTGCTCTCCAGGGAGTGGCTAAACATCTGCCTGCCCATGGGAAGTGGTGAGTAAATTCCTCTTTTTGCTTTGCTTGCATGCGCAGCTTTTGCTGTCTCTATTAAGCTGTCATTATCTTGATCCACAAGTCTCCTCACCTTCCTCCTCCTTTCTCCCGTGCCACAGGAGAGGGGAGCGAGCGAGCGGCTGTGTGGGCGTTTGGCTGTTAGCCAAGGCTGGCCCACCACGGTAAATGGGTGAGTGCTTATTGAGGTGGAATTCAACACAGGAAGCCAAACTAACTCTTTTTCATCTGCTCTTGTTCTCGGCTAACTGAAGAGAAAAGTAAAAATTTTGTTGGCCCTAACACACACCTACTTTGAGGCCCTGTTAACTAGCAGCTCAGAGGCGCTCCTGAGAAGCTGCTGCTGAAAACAGTGTACTGGGTGAAATGTCTTTTGGTGGCAACGTTTTTCATTTTCAGGCTCCCTTCTCTCTCAACCACTCTACATCAGTTTTCCAAGACTTCTGAGGAAATTCACGAGCTATTAATATCACAAGATATATTAAGCTAGGCTTAATATATCAATGTGTAATCCTTTATTTGGTGTGATTGATACGTGTTTTGTGCAGTGTTGGGTTTTTTTAATTGCATGACAGGGGGCCAGAGTACTGAATGAGCACATTAGCACTGACTTTTGAAAATTCAGTATTTGCCAACTTGTGGTATTGCAGGTGCAGGTGTGGAGGCCAGGCTGGGAAGCACGGCTTTTTAAGCTTTCCCTAAAAGCAGGCTCCAAATTAAAAGCAGAATTCCCAGCTCTGGCGTTGGCCCTTGATCCCAGCTCCTCTCCTGAGCAGCTTGCTAGAAGTGCAGATCATCCAGATCACAGCTCACTGCACAGATCACAGAGTTGCATCCCTGTGAGATAAAAGCTGGCCAGCCAGCTCCAGGGTATGAAAGCAAAGTACTTTCGAGACACCCAGCCTGGAGCCCTGAGATCACTGGTGGTTTTTAAAGCCATTATCACCACACAGTGTGAAGCCAACTTCCAAGCCAACTTTTTCACTTTGTTGTAGTGACACCTGGTGTTGTAAGGGAGCTTTCTTGAAAGACAAATGTGAGGACATCAGTAAAAGCAGCACCGGAGCGGCTTGCATCTTTGCTCAGCCATTCGCCATACATCACTGGCAAGCAAACGTGCCGATTTTTGAACACAAGGGTTTTTTCAGCACTGTCTGCTTTGTTCCACATTTATTAAGTGAAAAAAGAGCTAACTTTTTTTTTTTTAGAATCTTAGTCTACGCAAGGTCATACCTCTCATTTGTACATTGTGTGTGGAAGTTACATGGTGGGCAGCAGAATCAAATAGGTAAGGCATCGGAGTAGGATCTAAGAGTTTTGGCTTCTGCTGGTAGTCTCTTGCTGACCTTGTAGCTCCTGTGACCTCATGCCTCTACCCTAACTGATTTATGCAGTATACTCTGGAACAGCAACTGCCACACAGATCTGGGGCCCTTATGTATAATGGAGTAGCAAAGCACTCCTGTAAATAAAAACACACACATAAAAAACCCCCAACACTCAGTCAAAATAAGGCAGACATGAAGCCCAGTGGACTATCTTGATATTAATCAGTTAGGGAAGATATATTTAACCACCACATAGTTTACTCACGATCAGTAAATCAAGCTCCCTTGTAACACTACTTACCTTTAGGAAGGAGCAAAGCAGTCCCACCTGCAGAATAACACGACTCAGTGGTGGTGCTGTTAAAGCAGTAGCTTTGTGCAGAACACAGCTACACTCAATAGTGTAACTANGTCCATTACAAATCTTCATTTAAGTTGCTTTCTTTTTCACCTAAAATTAAGAGAACTCAAACAGCAACAAGGTATTTCATTCCTTGGAGCCTGCTTGCAAATCTCATTTAACATGCTAGGGGCAATAAACACTAACTTGTTGTCAGGCTAATTATGGTAAAGCTGTAGGTTTATTATTTGGATTAATTTCCATGCACATTACAGTGACAGCTGGAGACTGTGAAGATGAAGAGAGGCAGTTGCAGGCTGTGTGAACCTCTGTATTTCCATACTCACAAGCTCGGTGCTGTGTTTATTTTGGTTAGAAGCTTTTTCTTCTTTTTAGTTTTTTTTTTTTTCTTCCTTTAAATGGCATTTTGGACAGACCTGGCTTGGGCATCCTGCCTGACACCCTCAGATATTTGGCAGAGACCCTTCCCTCCATTTAAAGACTAGAAGCATATACATTACCCTTCCTTTTGAGCCACACACTGTGTTCTCATTAATGGCAAGCAAAACGTCTCTGCTCAGTGGGGGAACAATGCACACTTTTAATTCCAGCCTCTATAGTAGAGAGAGGTCTGGACTGCCACATGCTCAGAGCGGCAGGGGACAAGAATGCCCAACGGGACACATTTCTGAAGTGTGCTGAGTGAGTGCTACAGGCTTTCGTCACAGCCAGTCAGCTGCTAATGTGATGTTTTAAAAGTAACATAGAGAGCCATCGTCTTTGGTCTCCACAGACCTTAGAGAGAAGTTCAGCCATGAGGATGTGAACATGGTGATCCAAAATGTAATTCTTTCTTGATGTGGAGAGATCATAATGTCAGTACTACTTATACCTAAATGCAACCCTAGCTAATACAAAAAGTGGAAAGAGGAGAAAACTTTCTGCTGAAACACAGTAAAAACAATAGCTCTGAAGTTCCAGTCACTGCATAGTTTTGAGATGGCTTAATCCTTCATGTAACACTTTACTAAAATAGGAAGATTTTGGCGTAACAGCATCAGCCTTGCTAGACGTTGATGCCAAATTCCTTATGGTCTTTTCAGAGCATAGGATTACAGTTTTATAACATAAAGAATATTTTATGTCCTTTATCCAAATAATGCAGGTACAAGCTTGTTCCATTCTGGGAGATTCCATCACTAACTTATTATAAGAAAGACTGAGCCACTACCGAAGAGTTATTATCTTTTCAGCATGAGATATTAGGCATTCCCAGAAAAAGACTTTTTAAACCTTTGTCATATAAGCAATAGTAAATCTGCTGTTGCTAAAAGAATAGATGCAGTCTGATTTTATGGGGTTTATTCTTCCTTGGAAATGGAAGGTTTGGGGTTATTCTGCATTTCTCTACTATACCAAAAACTATTGTAGGGCTCTTTTATCCTTTTCCCCAAGACCCACGGCTTCATTTCACTTCACATACATCTCACAAACACCACTTCGAAGCAAGCAGTTTGTTTTATGGTTCTGGCATCAACTCTGTTACTGCTACTGGGAATAACCCAGACTAATCTGTTGCTGCTGTCAGTCAGAGGCTGTATCAGCTCTCGTTCAAGCTAGCAACTTCTACAGTTCTACAGTGCAGAACCATACTGTCGGACAAAGATAGAAAATAAGCCTGAAAGGAACAAAATAGTCAGGAGACAGAGTAACATCTATGAGGAAACAAAATGAAACAAAACAAAACAGTTACACATGTAGCTTGCAATTACTGATTAAATACATGCTACAAGTTTCACTGCTGCTGCATATACCAATATGTAAACTATGGATACTCTTTACAGATTCTTTTTACACATTATGTCACACTTGCTCACACAGGATTTAGGAAACAGCAAGCCAAGTGCAAGGGGCATAGCTTTGACAAACTTGAGACTCAGAAATGCAAGCCGTCCTAAAAAGAGAGATTTCAAGTGAGTGCTGCCATTCAGGAACATGCATAATCCATGTATTTTTGTACAAAAACATGGTCTTCTGTGTTGCAGTATTAAGAAAAATATTAAAATATTTGGTACTGCTTTCAAAGCACTTTTAGTTATGAGACTACACCAGACCCTTTCAACTTGGGTTTCTAAAGCTATATCAAAGGCAAATGAAAGTACAAACGCTACACATAGCTGAAATTCAGGTCAAATCTTAATGTGTTGGATGCGGTCTTTAGCCCATTTTCAGATCCTCAAATTCAAGCTTCTTATTGATGACTGAATTATGAGTCCTATCCCTATTATTACAAATAGTTGTTTTCTCACTGACTTCAGTAGGAAGAGAACTCCCATATGATGTCATATAAACTATTTTAGAGGCTCCAACAGGAAAATCTGCCACCCAAAATATGCCAAGTATTTAATTTCCAGTCTGTTACAGGTGATTTGTCTGATAACATGTTATCAATCCCTAGACAGATCTACCTCACTTCAAATGCTAGTGTATTTTCAACTGTTTTGAAGTTTAGGAACCCTACTTTACACATTCA
>WAAD01027350.1:94844-155646 GCA_013389945.1 Fregata magnificens | reverse complement strand
CTCCCAGGACAGTTTTTTGGACAGTTTTTCCACAGCCAAGATGCAGGCGTGTAGGGAGANTGGACAGTTTTTCCACAGCCAAGATGCAGGCGTGTAGGGAGAAAGAGAGACTTTCTTTGTATTGCTGGAGTTGGCCAGCCAATTCATCCACCATTTGTTCCTCTCCCTCTTTCCAGGTCATTACAGCCAATGAGTTTGCATGCGATGATGGCGCGCTTCATACAAACTTCCGCGACACGGGTTGCGTGCACTTGATTTGATCTGGATCTTTGGATAACTGCTCGTTGTTCAGGTCATCATAAATCACCTCCAGCATGGCTAATTCTCTCAGGCACTGGATACCTCTCTCCATGGTGGTCCACTTGCCTGGGTGACACATAACATCTTCCTTGAAGGGACGTCTTTCCTTCACACCTGACAGGAGTCGCCTCCAGAGGCTGAGGACTCATGCCCCTTTTCCAATCGCTTTGTCAATGCCCCCTCCTGTAGAAAGGGATCCCAGCTGCTTGGCTTCCCTACCCTCTAATTCCAGGCTACTGGCCCCGTTATCCCAGCATCAAAGCAGCCAGGTGACAATGTGCTCACCTGGACGACAACAGAAATATTTTCGCATGTCTCGCAGCTCACTCAGGGATAAGGATCGGGTGGCTACCATCTCATTTATGGGTTCTGCGTCTTCCTCCTCCTGTTCTCGAGATGGCCCTGGCTCATCTTCTTGCCTTACTAAGAAGTGAGCTGATTTTCTTGTGTATTTTTTCTTGTGTATAGGGGCAACTGATACCGGCACAGGGTGGTTCTCTGGTTCAGCTGCAGTGCCTGTTGCGGGGGTTGGAGTAGCTGCAGTGTCTGTCGCTTTGTTGTCAGATCCAGAGATCTTCTCTTCCCCTTGAGGGTTCTGAATAGTGTTGAACAGGGCTTGGTAGGCATGGGCCAAGTCCCAGCACATTGCAGTGATTTGTGTCTCTCTGGAGTTGCCCGGGTGACAGCATACTTTTTCCAAATACTTCACTAGTTCTTCAGGATTCTGCACTTGTTCAGGGGTGAAGTTCCAAAACACTGGATGTGCCCACTGTCCTAGGTATTTGCCCATACTATCCCACATACCCTGCCACTCACAACTATCCAGCCTTGGGGCAGATCTCTGGATGATATTCTTAAATTGCTTATTAACCTTAGACAAAACTGAAACAATATTCCCAAGAAATACCAATAGAAGTATCTTAACTACCCAAGGATGTTCAAGATACTGAAAAGTTATTCTAATGAAGGAGGAAACATCACAGAAGAAGGAAGCGAAGGTGCCATCCTGTATTTCCTCCAAAAAAACCTCTCAGAGGAAGAGGTATAGTCGCTAATTGTCTCCATGAGGTGGTACCTGACGTACAGTAATGGCTTCAGTATAAAACCAAATACCAGATGAAGCTCAAGGCCAGTGTTTTAATAACAAATCTCCCAGGCAAAGCATCACTAATCACTGCAGAGCACAGCAAACTGCAAAAACCAACACCAATCTTTAACATGTACAGCGAAAAAAAGAGCATGGTGCAGATCAGATAAACTAATATGGAGAACAGCTGAATCAATATTGTGACCAGCAATTGTTAACAGATATAAATTCCTTAATATGGTCTGGTTAATCTCTTATTATCTCAAACCCTTTGTGCCCCACGTTGGGTGCCAAAAAAGGACTGTCGTGGTTTAACCCCAGCCAACAACTAAACACCACACAGCCGCTCACTCACTTCCCCCCGGTGGGACAGGGGAGAGAATCAGAAGAGTAAAAGTGAGACAACTCGTGGGTTGAGATAAGAACAGTTTAATAGTTGAAATAATATAAAGTAAAATAGTAGTAGTAGTAGTAGTAATAATAATAATATACAAAGTAAGTGTTGCATGATACAACCACTCACCACCCACTGACTGATGCCCAGCCCATCCCCAAGCAGCAATCGCTGCCCACTGGCCAGCTCCCCTCAGTTAATATACTGAGCATGATGCCATATGGTATGGAATATCCCTTTGGCCAGTTTGGGTCAGCTGTCCTGGCTGTGCCCCCTCCCAGCTTCTTGTGCACCTGGCAGAGCATGGGAAGCTGAAAAGTCCTTGACTAGTGTAAGCGCTACTTAGCAACAACTCAAACATCAGTGTGTTATCAACATGATTCTTATCCTAAATCTAAAACACAGCACTATACCAGCTACTAGGAAGAAAAGTAGCTCTATCCCAGCTGAAACCAGGACACTTTCTTACAAAAAGGAGAAGAGCAGAAGGCGGCAGCTATCGAAGATTATAACATCTCTGGGGACGCAGAGACTGCCCTTTGAGACCAGCTCCCATAGGGCTTTTTAGTAGGGCCTTCCATGTCAGCTCGCTCCTTGGGTGTGCTCTTTACGAAAACTATTATCATTTTCCCAACATTAAGGTTCCAAATTCTGTTTTGTGACTGACCTTTGTATTATTTGCCATTTCAGGAAGGTGCTATATCCCAGTAAAACATTACAATTTTATGGTGCTGAAACGCCAGAAGGATTTGGAGTGACTTTCACCAAACCACCTGAAAAGTAGGTCAGTGGCTATACATTTTGAAGAGAACTGCAGTGCTACAGCAGAAACTGAGTTAATCCTGATGTATATGAATATACCTTCTAACCTTGCTGCAGGGGACAGCCTGAACATAAATATATCTTCACTAATCTTTTCTCAACTGATTATTTCTAAAGGGAAAAGCCTCATGACATTTTCATTAAATACTATGGGGCAAAATCTGTTGAGTTTGTTTGTTCGAACAGAGGCATCTAAATGCATATTTAGCCTGTAAACTCTCTGGATAAGAGAATAAAACTTCATGGGAACAGAAGAATATGTAATAAAAGTTAGTTTAAATTAATTTATATCTGGAATTCCTCTTCCCAAAGTAAATCTGCAATTAGCTATACTCAGATAAAGGACAGACCTCTCATAGCGATGGTTCAGCTAATGAAATGTAAAGATTTAGGTCTATGCAGCTGCACAAAGTCACCATTAAAACCCTGCAGGAAAGCCCTGGCGTATTCTAACTTACTGAGTTTCCCTAGAGCAGTTCCTCCCTGCTGTATTTCATTTCAGCCTTGGTTCGTTGCTTTTAAATAGCTATTTTTAAAATTCTGAAATCCTTTTATAGCTGGCAGGCAGAAAGCGTAGGCTGCAGGCAGAGATGCGTAGGGAAAAGGAGGGAAGGAGGGAGAGCAAATCTGAAGTATGTCAGAATGAATGTAAACACTGTGTTACATAATGTAACATGTAAACTGTTTTTAAAACAATATTAAAGCCCTTTTGGACAGAGCAGACACCAGGGGACAGAGCAGGGACAAACGTGCTAACTAAGTTTACATATATTGCATGGAGGTGCTCTCAGCACAGTTCCCTTTGCGTTATAAACCCTTGGACTAATGTGAGAAAAAAAAGACAAATGATGTGTCTATAACTAAAAATAAAAAGAGAAATATCCAAATAACTATAGGTTGCCTGAGATGGGGACTGATGCGGGGAGATCAGGGATTGTGCCAAGAATTGAGGTGGCCTCCTAAGTGATGGGTGAACACGAGCTCCTGGTGGGACATGTGGTTTCAGAGGACTGACAGGGGGCTTGAAGAAGCAGGAGATGGACAGGAAGAAACTCAGCAGTGACAGACCCATTACTCGAATAACATCCAGGCTTTGAAGGCTGCATGTCAGAGAGGCTACAGAAAAATGGCAGCAGCAGCAATCAGCACTGTTGCTGGTGCTGTTGGGGCAATCAGCAGAGCGGGCAGTGGTGAGGGCAGCGGCGGTCTGACAGCCTCAAAAGGTTTTGTCCTGATGAGGAGGGGACTGTGCTGGCAAGGAGCAGCTTCTGTGCAGATCAGGAGACTCTGCTGAGAGGTACAGGCATGAACAAGAGGACCAAAGCTGTTCTCCAGGGCTTTTCTTTTGGTGAGAGAGATATAAATATCTATTAAAAAAATCTAATTAGCTTGTAAATGAGGAGATTCTGAAGTGATCTGTCATGGGCTATAAATAACATGGTTCAGAAAACAAAGTCCTAACAAAGATTCAGTGGATGGAAGCTGGAGCTGGGTAAGTTTGAGCTAAAAATAAAATGTAGATCTTGACCAGTGAAACAGCTTATGACAGGATGTGGTTAGCTTCTCTTGTGCGTTAAATCTTTAAATCAGGATTAGATTTCCGTCTTAAAAAAATGCTCTCATTCAGTCAGCAGAGAGGCCCTCAGCACTGCACTCCCGGGGTAAAGGGTTAAATCGTAGGGAGTTACGCTGAAGCCTGCAATGATGCACCCTGGACTTAAAATCTGTGACTCTAGAATAAACACCCTTGAGCAATATGTGATTAGAAGGGTTGAAAATGTGTATTAATTAACACTGAAAAGCTAATCAAAGTGGGTTGGTAAATCAGGCAACCATAAAGGACAAAAACAAGCTAAGTTTCAGTGCTAGGAAAATATGCAGGAAAGTGTTTCCAGAGAGTAACATTTCTCCTTTGAAACAGCCCTGTGTAGAATGATTAATTTATTGTAGGCTTTCTGTGGCTAATGCATACTTAAATGTTCCTCACTTGTGCATAGTTGCATAAATTGCAAAAGGTCTATGTACTGTAGGTCTACGCAGGATTACAGAATTGCCATTAGGCTGTGTATTTTGAGCACAGAGAGTCTCACACTGAAAGCGGAGACGGGACTTGGGTCCTTCTGCACAGCAAGATTATTTCTCTGAGTGGAGGATGTCGGCTTTTGTGAGACACAGCTGAGTGGCTCCAGCTTTGCCCAACTGAGAAAGGCTGCAGATGAACTTGCTATAGGAAAGTAAACCTTAGAAGCATGTAGATGCTTGTGAAATCCTCTCGGGATTTCACCCCTAGTGTCTTAATGTGTCTGGTTAATTGTCAAGTGCCAAGTCTACATTCATCAATTAAATGAGAATCATTACAAACCGTCTCACCCATTGTCACAGAGGCAAAGGTTCCTTTCAACTCTGATAAATTAAATTAAATTGGCTCAAACCCTGCAACCATAGACAGATTGGCTTTGTGATGAGAGGCATTAGTTTGATTGATACCTGTCTGGTTGACCGGGAATGGTTACCAGAATGAATAGCATCAGACAAAGGGGTTTTGTGTGTTATGGGGGGGATTTTACATGTACAGTCACACCATCAGCTGGTGGATGCAGCACCTGGGAGAAGCATCCAGCCAGTTAGGGAGCATTACTGGCTTTAGGTTAGAATATAGGAGTCTTCTTATGGCGCTCTGAACATATGGCTAAACATGTGTAAATGTTATTGCTGTTGCTCTTTCATCCATCTCTATTAGAGGTATCAAGCAGGAAACAATGTCTTTCTGCATAGAGCAGCAATTCAGTAAGTCTATCTCACATATGAGATTTTCTCCGCGTTTCTTCCCAGTTAGCAAACACTCTGGTGACCGCCAACACCTACAGTTTACCTTTGTTGCCAGGAAGCAGATCTAGCTGACCTTTACCTTGTCTGTGTGTTTTTAAAAAGTCTTTTTTATCGTAAACGGCTGCCTGCTCTCCAGAACTTCCTGTTTTTTAACAGTTTCATCAGATCACTGTCTGCAAACATAAGCCCCTACACGGCATCACTGGTAATTCACCTTTGCTAAACCTCATCTGCATTGAATGTATTCTGAGCAACTGCTGCAGACTCGCATTTGGTATGAGGAAGCTGTATTGCCACACCAACTGCCACATGACTGTGTTCTGGCAGCAGACGGTTGCATGTGAAGTAAGTAGTTGGCTGGGAGCAGTGCAGGATTGCTGCTGACAGTTTAGCTTCACAGCTGTTGCAAATCAAGGTGGTTTTACTTAAGCCATTGAGCATTCTTCCACCCGGGACTCTGGTACATGGGATTTCTGAGAAGAATGGGAAAAGCTTGAAAGAAGATGTGCACATTTTTTAAATTTACTTGACTATTTCAAAGGTGCCCTTTGCTGACATGTTGTGTAGTTGAATTACACAGCTGCGGCTACTTCAAAACACAGTTAAACAGGCTGCAATTTTACAAACATTTAAAATTGAGAATAAATAGCAAGGGAACTGGATGACTATGGTTATATGCAAATCAATATCCTAACTGTATAAGAAAAGCTTAACATTCTGGCTTGCTTTTATGAATTTAGGTACAAAAGAATTCAAAGTGATAGTACCAGAAATGGATTACTGAAGAGGAATATACCTATAATTTCATCACGTAAATGTAACTGATTGTCGGCTAAATACATTTAGTGTTGAGTTTTCTGGGCTAGTTCTTGTAGGATACCTCATTTTGAAAAACGTTCAGGCAAATTTAACTGCAGCATTATCTTCTGGTCTCTGTTACTAGAATCCCTAATCTAGAAGTAGCGGTGTCGCTTCTGTCTTCCTTCCTTTTAATGCTTTTGGTGTGATTCTGATAGCAGAGACACAGGTGGGTGTAACCACAAACAAACACCTCCAGTGAAGAAACAGAAGCAGTCTGCACAGGCAGTTTCACCAGAGGTGGTGGCAGATGGGGGTGACGGCTGATAATCTTGCACTTGGGAACATGGTGCTTGTGGTTTTTCTCAGTGCTCTGAAGATAAGGGCTCCTTCTAATCTATTTCTCTTTCTCCTCTCAGTCATTCGAGCACAGCAGATTTTAGCGATTTGCTGCCGACTTCTCCATGTGCTATAGGCTGTCATGTCAGTCAGTAAGAGTGATTTGTATAGCAAAGCAGTTGGTGCTGGAGACCCAGTGTTCGTACCAGGTGAAGAAGCTGTATTTTTACAGGGTTTGAGGTATGATTATGTAACGGCACCAGAAGTTTGCATCTTTCAGGGAGTGTTTCTGGACCAGGTCTAGTCTGCTCCTATGGTTTGAATGCCCGTTTGTGGTTGGAGCCCATTAAGTGTCTTCTGGTTTAGTTTCATCTGAAAGGAGTTCATCTCATGCCCTCCAAGACCACTCTAGGATGACAACCAAACCAGCTGGCTGAGGGCAATCAGAAGATTCACTTCTGAGCTGAAATGGTAATCTAGATGTGTGGACACTACCATTATAAAATACTGATCTTTCTAGTAGAGTTGTGGAGAAGGTTATTTTTAAAAGACTGAAAAAAAATTAATCTCCTCCTGGGTCTAAAAAAATCTACATTTAGGGAGGTGAAGAGGATACAACATTTGATCTATTAATGAAAACGGACATAAGTCTAGCAAGCGTAATACCATGATCCAGAGCCCCTGGCACTCTTTTCTCATAAGATGGGCCTTTCCAGGGACCAGCCTCCTTCTTGCTTATAAAAGGAGAGCAGCCAAAAAGCAGTTCTTGGTTTTCGTAGAATTGGATAGAATCCAGTGAGCCAGGAGTAACTAAGCTGCTGTCCCAAAATCTTCTTGCAGAGATGGAAGCAGAAGAACACTGTGACCCCAGCCTGGGCCTGGGTCCTTAAGATACTGTCACTTGCATAAGGTGTGCTCAAAGCCCTCATCTGCCACTGCCCACAACGGAAATCACCTCCAGCACATCGCTGCTAGCACACCCACCCACAGATTAAGCTGAAGAAGGAAATTATATAAATCAGACCCAGACTGAATGCAGCAGCGTGTATGCCAGTATCGCTCTGATGATGAGGGTGGGGGAAGCTGTGCGTCTATTAGAGCCATAGAGAAGTCCTAAGAAGGTGAGGTAGCTGCAGTCGTTGCAAAGATTCCTGTGCAAATCTGCAGTAAACCTGGAAAAATTGTTCTGAGGACCATTCATAGTTTAGTGAGATATCCAGGTGTCCAGGTCAATGCTTAACTGTCAGCTTTAACAACTGTTTCATTGCTCATGCAAGAGACCCAAAGGAAAATCACAGATAGGGAATTCATGCTGATGGCACTGCTGGGCCTGTGGAGCAGATTACACAAGAGGTCAACAAAATGAATTTATGGTAGCTTTTCTGAAGAACAGAATCGGTGGATGTATCAAAAAGTTTAATATGCTAAGAAGAGTAAACACTTCTTTGGGGAAGGCACATCATGTCTCCAAAATGTACTAGAGCATGAGAAGAAGTCAACAAGCATTTGGACAACTCATACTGTTGATATATTCTCATTAGACTGTCAAAAGCTATTTGAAAGAGCTTTTCAGCATAAGCCCCTAAAAACAAAGCCATTATGGGATGAAAAATGTTGGTTCTCACCTGGATAAATGACTGTTTTAAAGATAACAAGCAAAGGGTAGGAATAAAGGGGTTGTTTTCGCAGAAGGGAGAGGTCACTCTGTGGAGATAGAGCCCTGAAGAGACCTTTGTGAGAGCTTGTGCTGTTCAAGATATTCGTAACGCACCTGAGATGACTGATGAATTGCAGGGTATCGTTGTGTGATGATCCTAAGGATGATCCTTTCATGTAGGAAAGGAAAAGGCCAGCTCTCCATAGATGCAGAATGAATAAGCTGGGTAATGAAATGGAAGATGAAATTCAATGTAGGTAAATGTAAAGTGATCAACATGGGAAAAAACAGCTCTGTATGCACAATGATGAGTTATGAATGAGTTGAACGACACAGGAATGAGATTTTAGAATAAATAATTCTCTAAAAATGTCAGCTCAATACTCAGTAGTGATCAAAAAAGCAAGTCTAATGTTAGGAATTACTAGGGAAAGGAAGAAAGAACAAATCAGAAATTATTATTATTATGCAGAATATTAATCCATGTTTTGAATGCTGTACGCAGTTCTGATCTCCCTATCTCAATATGTATAAAGTAGAACTAAAAAAGGTGTACAGAGGGAGAAGGCGAAGATAAAAAGAAGAGAGAAAGAGAGAAAGAGAGAAAGAAAGAGAGAAAGAACAAGCTGAGGGGAAACATAATGGAGTCTACAGAGTCAGTGACACAGAGAAAGTGAATAGGGAATGATCATTCCCTGTCTCAATATAATAAGTAAGAGACAATAAATGCAACTAGCAGGCAGCAAATTCAAAACTAACAAAATGAAATATTTTTCATATAGGGTACTGTTTAAGCTATGAAATGCTTTCCTACAGGGTAGGTGGGACGCTAAAAATGTACGTGGGTTAAAAAAGCAACTGGGACAAATTAATGGAAGAATAATCTATTGAGGGCTATTAAATACATGCTACATATTAAGTACCTACCATTGAGTGCATTTAATAGGCTATTAAATACCACCTCTAGCTAAGGAAGTCCCTGAGCCACAACACACTGGAAGCTGGGAGAGACTTTCAGAGAAATATCATTACATGCTTGTCCTTCTCTCACGCCCTTCCTTTGGCATTGCTGTTGGTCCCTACTGGAGAGAAGAAACTGGGTTAGGCAGACCTTTGATCTGGCCGAACATGGTCACTCTTATGTCCAGGGTGATGTTTGGAAGATGCTACCTTCGAGGCTGAAAGATGACAAACCCAGCAAAGACAGAAGTGGCTTGGGTCCAACCTACACCTCACCAAGGAGAAGCCACGCTCTAGTGGCTGGTAAGATTTTGAATGGGCAGGACATGTCTACTCTGACAAGGGCGTGTATTTTGGCATCTCTGTGTTAGGCATTCTTTGTTCTTTGGGGCATAGCTCGCAGAGAACTAGCACCATTTTCACCTTCCCAGACTAAGCCGTGGATAGAAACACTGAAAGATACGCTTTTCTTATTATATTAGCAAAGGCATGGCTCTCCCACAGACAAAATTGTGTAACAACTTATTAATTAATTTCTTACATATTAAGTTTGTGCCTGCAAGGATGAAAGAATAGCTCCTGACAGTGCCACCACCTATATGCAAAGAGATGATAAAAAATATTTTGTTTTCAATCTCTAGCATGCTCTACACATTGCCATGCAATACTATGTTCCAGCTGCCATTCATAAATTACTTCAGCTATATTCCCTCCTGTAATGATAGAAGCACACTCCTTAACAAAACCTTGTTGTCAGAACAGTGTATTCCATTTTGAATCAACTAATTTTACGTGTACATCTAGACTCGCAATAAAATATATGTGGAATAATTGTCTGCTGGAGTAGAGTTTATGCCTAACACCCGAAGTAATTAAAACTACATGGGGACAATTTTGACAGTGTACTTTATCATCAGGACTTATTTTCCCATCACACCCTCAGAGAGCAATTTGATAGCCATGTAAACAATTAATCACCTATGAATGAACAATGAAAGCTTTCTCAACAGTCCAGATATTTCATTTCCTTAGCAAGCCCATCGATACACAGCAACAGGAGCATTACCAGTGCCACAGACATCGTGTGGGAGGCTCTGGTTGGTGGACGAGCAGAGGAATTTGGCTCCCTTTGCTCTCCAAAAAATGCCACTCTGCTCTGCTCTGGCCATCTGATTTGAGGAGCAGAAGTGGTGAGTTATACTGTGCAACACAAGTTGCTACCAGACACCCATGTTTTTAATCCGTCAGGCCATCATTTGATGACACCAATGCTTGAAGTAGCTGATATGCTGCATCCGCCTTGGTACGAAGATCCATGTGCACTTGACTTGGATTCACTGAGGGAACTGGGTAGAACTCCCCTCCCCCAGCCCCTGTCCCATGTCTCATGCTGTGCTCCTAATCCTGCAATGTGGTAGCAACCTCCTCCTCTATGTCCTCATCTGGCCCCGAAAGCTGCATGTTTTCACAAAAAGATGAAGAAAGCAGTGGCCCTTTTCAGTGGTTACACATGGCGGTTGCTCCCCAGAAGGACTTCTCTCAAGACCACATGTAGTGAGAAAGATGGGAGTAGGACGAGCTATTCAAACAAACTGAATACTAAATGCAGAGCAGGCCTCTGTTTATGGCACCCTGAAAATTCGTGCTTGTAGGATCAACATACTCGTGTCTTGTATCTGCGTGGATATCGGGAAGACATCAAATGAATTAAAGGTTAATGCGTGTGAGTCAGGACACTGATGCACTGTGAACGGAGGTTGTGTTGTGTGTCCTGTAACACAGCCACAGCATTACGTGGTGTTGGTGGAGGAATTTCAGCGTGTAATAAATCTGCCAGAGATGTAAAGCAGTGTGTAGGAACCTGATCCTCCGCAGAACTTGGACAAATGTGTAGGAGTCCTCCTGCTGCAATAAGGGAAGTCTCTAGTATTGTAGCCAGAGCACAGATGCTTTGGTCCTGGATTGTTTAAGCTCGATCAAAACTTGTCCTTGCTTTGGGGTAGCAAGTCCCTGTTCCCTCCCTCGAGTTTCTCCCATTCCTGCCACTATCAGAGAAGCATTGCTGGGAGTAAAATAGGGAACAGGTCGCTGGAGAGGCTGGGATAAAGTGTCATAACAACAGAGAAAGAGTCCTTGGAGAGAGCTGTGTACAAATTTGCTTTTATCCTTGAAGGTGGATACTGGAAACTGTGGAGTACTGAGAGGGCAAAGATTGGCGAGCTTTGTTTTGTTTAGAAAAATGTATTTAAGCAGAGATAAGCAGAAAGGCAGTCTTTATCATGGGAATGTAATTACCAAGTATTACTTTTTCAAAAACAGAAATTCACAGAATTGTATTGGGCTATTTTTTTTAAAAAAAAAAGTGGATGCCAGAATACCTGCATCTAAATAAATGACTGATCCTCTGAATTCCTGGGTGCTCAGCTCTGTTGGCAGACCATGGACCTTCACTTTTAAAAGTTCTGACTAATTGTACTGCAGATAGTTTAAAACACAAAGCAGAATTTGTAACAGGGCTTTTTGCTGCGACAGCAGCAGTTAGCAGGATTTGAGTGAGCTTAACCCAGTCTGGCAGTGTTTCTGTGAACAGTGACTGCAATGCAGACAAACTCAGAAGGAACAGGAAAAGAAGGAGAGGCTGCGGATGATGAAGAGGAGTTAGGGTCTATCCCACATGCCAGAGATTTGCTATGACGCTAGGCAATTGCTTAAACCCCAGTATTTTCTGAGGTGTCTCCCAAACATGTTCCTCATTTTTAAGCACTGCAGGCAGCTGGATTTTCTGTCCCTTTCTGAGCTGGACAGCAGCAGAAAGGCTCTGGCTGGGTACAGCTTGTCCCCGCTGGGTGCATCTAATCCAGCCTGGAGAGGGGCCAAGCAGAAGTGACAGCTGAGGGCACGGGGGGCTCGGGTGGTGTCATGGTTTAGCCCCAGCTGGCAACCAAGCACCACACAGCTGCTCGGTCACCCTCGCTCTCACCCGGTTGGACAGGAGAGAGAATCTGAAGAGCAGAAGTAAGAAAACTCGTGGTTGAGATAAGAACAGTTTAATAATTGAATAATAATAATAATAATAATGGTAATGAAAAGGAAAACAACAAGACAGAGAGGAACAAAACCCAGGAAAAACAAGTGATGCAACCGCTCACCACCCGCCGACTGACGCTCAGCCCGTCCCCAAGCAGCGATCGCTGCCCCCCAGCCAACTGCCCCCAGCTTATATACTGAGCATGACGTCATATGGTATGGCCAGTTTGGGTCAGCTGTCCTGGCTGTGCCCCCTCCCAGCTTCTTGTGCACCTGGCAGAGCGTGGGAAGCTGAAAAGTCCTTGACTAGTGTAAGCGCTACTTAGCAACAACTCAAACATCAGTGTGTTATCAACATGATTCTCAACCTAAATCCAAAACACAGCACTATACCAGCTACTAGGAGGAAAATTAACTCTATCCCAGCTGAAACCGGGTCAGGTGAAAAGAGAGCCATGAGTTGAGAAGGCAGGTTTCTGTGTCTGGCCAGGTCTCTGCAGGTTTCACTGCTGTTTTATTAATTGGCTATATAAAGGGGTGCCCTGTTTGGAAAGGCTTGAAGGAGACCTAGGGTGATCTTAGTCTGCCTTGAGTAGATGCTCAAATAGTTTAAAGTGCCTGCCTTGTAAACCACCATAAATGAGCAAAACAGAATAGGGAAGCAAAGCCCTTCCTCCCCATCCCTGCTGATGAGGCCACAGAGGTAATTTCTGACCATTTCTATCATCTGCCTTGTCTCTGAAAGGGAACTGTACCAGACAGAGAAGTCTGAGGGTTGTTATACATATGAAAAAAATACAATGATTTATATTGTTGAAATTCTAATGTGCACAAATATGAGATCAGGATGCTCTCTAGTTGTGAAGGCTTTTTGTGTCTTTTAGGGCAGAAACCCCAGAGATTTGTTTAGAATAATAAAGCAATAAAGCAAAGAAGATCTGGAAATTAATTATTTCTTTATGAGGACTTGTTAATTAGATCTTCATTAAGATGCGGTGTAAAAAGAGTTTGCTCTGTACCCACGTCATTTACTTACTGAAGGCTGCTTCCCTAGTTAAAAATGGCAGAGCAAAACCATTTCTATAATCGTTTTTATAACTCCTTATGTGTAACATGTCTTGACTGGCAAGATCACTGTACCTTATCCAAACAATATGAAACCAGTTGTTCATCATCTGTTTGAAGATGGAGTTTCCTTTTCTTTAAAGAAAACCATTCTGAGTAGAAAAAGAAAAGCTTGTTGTAATTTATAAATAAAAGCCAGATATTTTCGCATGGGTCATTGTATTTAGATGCAAATGTAGCCTTTGGATCATGCTCCGTTAGATGTACAGGGTAGTGCTTCTGAAAGGATATTGATGATTTCTGCAATATTCAATTTATATAATATGAATTAAAAAGACAATCCTACAACACTCAGCTAGCATTGTGGTGCTATAGGCATTTAAACTCACTGCTAGATGTCTTCTTTTGAATTCAGTTTGTATACTCCACTGAGTCCCTAGAATGGACAGTTCTACACCGTGTATAGTAGAGACGTACTATTTACTTTGTGTAGATGCCTTTGATTCATAGCAGAAATTAATTTCTGAGTTATTTGGAATTGTAAAGCTCAGTCTCTTTGCCAGTTAATTGCTACACTAGCTTATGCTTCACACCATACGGAAACACCCTTTTAAATATGCAAAGAAAAAAAGCTAAAAATAAACCACAGCTGCTGTTAGATCGGGTCTAAAGACACAGCCAAGGCAGAAAAAAAAATAAAAGGAACCATCTTGGTTTAAATACAGCTAAACCGCTTTTAATACTGAGACATTCTTTTTCTGTTCTCCAAATCAATATTCAGTAATAGTATCCAGAACAGAGAACTTTGAATATAAAACACTGAGATAACACCAGTAATTACAACATGCAGTTTCATAGCTGTAATATTTTCATACTCTCTGTTACTTTAATGATTGCTGTAATAATTTGTATTTGGCTTATAAGGACCGATTTATATCCACACATGTTTCTTACTGGTATGTTCAATTTAAGTTCAAACCACCACAATCTTAACTTAGAACAACATAGCGCTCTGTAGGTAGGAATGAGTTTTATCTTTGCAGCAGTAATTGTTCCTGGCCAGTAATGGTAGCTTGACCTCACCCACACAACAAGATCAAGTGAATATATTGAGTCCTGGCACGTTATCTCTGATTTCCTACAACCATCGAAGTACAAATCTGAGAAACACTTTACTATGTTGTGCATGTTATCCAGAACAGATCTGTGATGAAAATCTCTCATTTATTGCACCGTCCCAGTTATTCTGCGTAATGCCTGCCTCACCCAAAAAGCAATATTTTTCCTGTGCCAGATTTGTGGATACACACAGCACAGGAGCATCAGTGAGCAAAGGGAAAGGAAAACCTTTTCACTCCCACCTTCCATCTTAAACTGCTGAAGAACTGCAATATTTTTCTCACTCGGAGGGTCTAAAGCAAACATCAGTATAACCTCCATTTCACTCACAGCCTTCGTCATGACTTCCCGTCCATTTTTGTAAGAATGGAAAATAGGGGCTGGGCCCTGCCCGCTCCTTCCCATGGCCAGCAGCAGGGCTGGCTCAGCCCAGCGCCCATGGTCTGGTCACTCCCCTGCTGCAAGGGAAGGGAAAGGGTGAGGACACAGGGCTGGGGCCAGGGAGAGGTGTGGCACAACTGCTGGTGACAGCAGGCTGGGACCGGGTAGAGGGGTGGCACAACTGCTGGTGACAGCAGGCTGGGACCAGGGAGAGGGCCGACACAATGTTGGTGACAGCAGGGCAGGCGTGCGTGGGTGTGCACTGACTGCAAAGGCAACCTCAGACACGTTGACAGATAGGATGGTGTGAGCTGATGTGGCAGAAATGGTCTCACTAGGAAAAGGTTATTTTCAATTCTGATAATTTCCCTACTCCATCTGGCCGCCTGGTCCACCTGGACCTGTGGTGACACTGCTGAAGGGGTGGTGGGGCTAAGATTGAGAGGGAGAAGAGGGAACTGCTTACAACAGCCTCACCACAGAGAAAACGGTTTGGGACCCCATATCCTTAGTCATTCTGCTCTTCCCCATTCTCTTTCTTGGGAAAACATGCTCTGGAAACCATTTTAGCAGCTAAAGAGGGGCAGCAGCAAGTTCCAGACTAATGAAAAATGCATGCAAGTTTATTATGGGGACAACCTGGCGAAAACAGCAGACTCCTATGCAAATACCTGCTCCTGCTCTTCCTTAAGTCAGTAACAAAACTTATATTACCAGTTGCCTCCATTCAGTGTACCACCAACAGAAATCTTAAAACTTCCAGTTTTACACTAGTTCAACATTTTTTGTGTGTTTGGAGCAGTCGTCTTCAAAGTAAAATTGCCTGCTTCCAGCAGAAAGCAGTGACTGACTAGACCCACCACCACCTGAGACAGGCTGCACCTCGTCAAGCCAAGCTAGCGAAGCGGCTGGGTTGCAGACCTGAAAGACTCACCTGCTAAAAATGTCAGGTATATTACTGAAATGATAAAAGATAGCTGGTTAGTAGAGTCCTCCAGGATGCAGGTCTGATTGATTGTCAAACAAGGAAGTTGAAGCAGGAGTGCATGAAAAAAATTTGCTGTCCTCAGTATCAGACTTGCCTCTCATAGTGAAGAGCAGGATGAGGTGCTTGGCCAGTATTTTGTCCGTGGTCAACAGGCACCTGTGACTAAGGCTGGCTGCCCACTGAGCTGACTGCTTCAAAACCTTTGTGTTTTCAGCCAGACTGCAATGAATGATTTTCCAAAGTAGTCTCTATCCTATATTCCTCCTTACTTAGCAAGTATTTAGCAAATCTCATCTCTTTGCAGTGAGGAGTGGGATTATTTTGGATCATTGCATCCCCCGTTGCAGAAGGTGATCCCATGTCACCCCACGTCACTTTACTCTTCACTCCAAACTCCCTTACCGATTCCTGTCATTAAACAGGGCTGCAGGCAAGTGCTGTCCTAGAGATAGGAACCGAGGCAGGCAGTTAAAAAACTGCTGACAAAATCTTCTGCCCCAGCTATTTCCCTGTTCTAAAACCAGAACTTCTCCCTTGGACGAAGGATGCAAATCACCATTTGTGGGAAAGACGAATTCTTGATATTCATTTTGGGCTCCCCCTGTGCAGGTCAGGAGTGCACTCACAGCCGGGGCAGCCTTCCCCTGGGTCTCTGAGTGGTACAAGCCTCGCACCTGAGCTGGAGTGTGCCTGTGCTCAGTCCTCTACCTGGTGATACTTCCTCGCTTGCCCCACACCTGTCTCAGTACAGACGTGTCTGGTGATCCCTGGGCTGTGTCTGAGCCCGTCACCATCACTGGCCATGCCCTGCTCTCCTCGCTGGGCACGAGGGGACAGCACCCCGACAGTGCAACGCTGCCTGGCTGGCTGGGCTGTCACCCCCAGCTTGCTGCTCCCAGGCAGTGCCATTCCCTCTTTCTCTGCAGTGGACACTGCCCTTCAGAAAGGCCGGTGTTGCTATCAGTTTCAGAGGGTTTCAATAGATGCAATCCTGCTACTACAGCTCTTTGCATCCTCCCCAGCCAGAGCTGGCATCAGTTACCAACTGTGATGGTTGCTCATTTCAGATCCGTACTAGTACCAGAAAACGAATGATGAAAGCCTTGCTCTGGCAGGCATCAAGCAGAGCTAGAAAGCATACGTGCATCTTGTTCCAGAGACTCCTTCACAACTACAGCAAATGGTTTTATTCTGTCCTTAAGGATTTTCTTCATCCAAGGCACTGTGCAAGCCATGACAAATGAGTCACTCCTTAACAAACAATTTGTATCAATTAATGATACTTCACTTCATACTGACAAGCCTCAGGGCTTTGCCAGTTATGTGATGTTTTTTAATTATGCCTTCAGTCATATACGGTCTTTTCTGATGGGGAGAGATGACCACTGGGACAGGTGTTTTTCCCATTTGCTTTTCTTGTAGTGATTCCACCCAATGCTGGCATGAGCCCGGCTGCCAGCAGAGTCTCCTTCCAGCTACCATGTAGGATCTTCCCCAGTCCCTGCAGCCAAATTAGCCAAGAAGCCTGCAAGAGTGCCTACTGCTGACCATAACCAGTTGTCACGTCCAAACTGCTGCTACCATAATGCAGGGCAGGTATGTCAGATTTGGGGGATCATATTCTGGTGTTCCTACTCCTGCGGTGCACATCGCACTCAGTGCAGTTTGTCTGTTATTTCTTAGCCCTCCAGCATGGCCAACTAAGGCACTCCAGCTATGTTGTCTTCTCACTGCTGTCCCTTTCCACCACTGACTTTAACAATATGGGGCAGTAAATTGAAATTTTTCTTCTCAATTATGCAAATATGGATGCAAATGAAGGATATGAAACTTGGGAGGAGATCCTTAGAGGACAGCAGCAACTGGGGCAGGCTGTGACATGGAGACCATCCTGGAGAGAGCATGGAGACAGCTGATGCAGGCTGCAGCCTCTCTGGATACTCTCTGCGCTCCCCAGGTCTCAGAGACAAGGTTGTACATAAGCACAGCCTGCTGGTTCTTCATTGTAGGACAAAAGGACTGCAGTGGAAATACAGATTGCCAGGCCCTGTTCCCTGCCCTCACAGGTGAGCATGTCATGCTGTTCTTCTTTTGAACGTAACAAGCACAACCTAACAATCTCTTCCTTTATGTCCTCCTTGCTCTGCTTGAATAGCTGTTCCAGAGAGGACTGGTTGAGAAAAGAGGAACATTTTTCAATTCCCAGCCTAACTATATTTATATCTATCGTGCAAATGTTGGCTTGTGCCAACATTGTCCTTTCTCTGAAGTGTTCCTGCTCCACCTCCATCGTACAATTATAGGCAACAAGTGTACTCCCCCTCCTACCCTCCCCCATTACTAGGATGACAAAGTTAAGGGTGGCCAGCCTTCCCTCATAAAAGAGACTGCCCGTTCCCCTGCGCCCTCCTGCCTGTTTCACTTACTCTCACAACCAGTGACCACTCCAGTAGGCAGGGCTCTTCATAAGGCCCCATCCCTGCAAACACTTCCTGCAACCTCATTTGCTTTTGATATGATTGCCTCCCATGGTGGTTCAAAGTCATTCTTCAGTCAGTTGGAAATCACATGCCTTCCTCTCTGGCTGGCAACAATAAGGTCCTTGTTGTCACGTGGTTTTTGTTATTCTCAAATCTATAGTCTTTCATTTTATTGAAATTCATCCCATCTCTACTACGGCAGTACTGAAGTTCATCCAACAGGATATCCAAGCCTCCTCTCTCTTCATGATACCACCCAGCTTCACGGCATTAACAAATCATATCAACACTGCTCTTATTTATTGTGCTGAAATCACTAATGGAAATGTTAAAGAAGATGGGTCTTCAGATTGAGAAATTTCCACTATTAACATCTCCCTGATTCCATGTTTTGCAGTCACCCCTGCTCTGTTTACTCTGCAGACCTGAGATGGCAAGGACTGACTGAAGAGCTTGTGCACACAGAATAGTAACTTCATGGAGCTGTGCAAAGAAGGCAGCACCAGTCCAGGCAGACTGCAGTTGAGACCTGCAGGCAGTGACTATGTTACAAGCCAGCATCAAGTCAGTCTGATGCCAACCAGTGAACGATTGATATAGTGGTGGTGGAAGTTTGTGAGGTGATTACCAATGTGTTGTGGCTGCAAAATGGTTGATTTTCCTATTGACCCTGCAGTGACAGCCAGCGTGAGGAGAGGACAGTCCCAAAGTGCCACTGATGGCATTTGTAAACGTTCCTTTCCTATACGCACAGCGGTTGTGCTACAGAGACTCTGTGGACACAGCAGTGTGAAAGAGCAATACCATTGAGGATGGCTTAGTTGACCGGGAGGGCAAATTTGGCTGCTCCTGTGCTAGCAGATTCAAGCATGCCCAGCACACCTCCAAGTATCTATTCTAGTAAAGCACCCAGACTGATCCCTGGCCAGCACCTGGCCCATTGCAGCGAGCACGCTTCCTGAGTAATGCCTGGGCACGGCCAGAGCAATGTAGGTGGTTTGCATGCAGCAACCCTGCTTTGGAGGATGAGACAATTTATTAGCATAGATGTAAGCCATTCAATGCCAGTCGGCCTCAGCACCTGGGAGCGTTCCTAGGTGTGTCTAATTTATCATTATAGACACAGCCTTTGTGAATACCGCTGTGGGATACCTTGGTAGTGTGCACGGTGTTATGCAGCCCAGATCTATTTGAATATGAAAGCATCTTTTCGCCTTTAAAAAATATGAGTACGTGCTGTTATTTCAGGAGAGTTCAGTGTACCCTCTGCTAGCCTGGCTGATGAGGCCATCCCCTGCTATGAGAGCACCTGACAGGAGATGGCTCAGTTGTGCACTGAGCTGCTGCGTAATGGACACAGAACCAGTATCAGCCAAACTGAAAGCAAAATGGCACTGTCTGTAGCTAAGTTGAGGTGCCAGGAAGCCCGGTGTTCTTCAAAGTAGTGGGGCGGGAGGTAAATGGCACAACATTTACAAGGATAATGCAAAGAGCGTTCGCCAGCATGGGCTTAGGACACCATCAGTTCACAGGCCTGGCATAGGCAACTAAAAAGCTCATCTGTCGTCATTGGGAGCAATCCAGAAGAGGTAGGCATTGCAAGGGCTTTGTGTGCCTGCAGCTTTGTGTGGCAAGCGGCAGTGCACAGGGAAATAGGGTGAAGAAAAGTGATGCTGTGCTATTTTGTCACGTCCATGCCAACTGGCAGCTGCTTTATGTAATTTTGAAATCTATTAAAATTTTGGATGAGCCTTCCTGTTTCTTGTGTTTTCTTATCTGCCAATGGAGTGTGGAACTAAGGTCTTTATTAGAGCAGGTAAAAGACGTTTAAAAAATAACTTTGTTAAGAACCAAGTAGACAGTAAGCAAAGTTTGTAAATGGCAGCAAAATGCCTGCCATGCTACCTGTGGAGAGGATCCTGACCCCACGTGGTGTCACCTCCCCAGTGATGGGGTTACGTGTTATCAGTATTTCTGCTCTTCTCCCCACTGTTGCGCTGGGCAGAAGAGGAAGGGGCCTGAGCCCCTGCTGGTGCCAATCTGACCCCCTGCCCACCACAGCATTTTCCAGGGGGTTTCTCAGGTCTGGAGTGCAGTAGTACAGAAATGGTGTTGAAGCTGGAGAGATCTGCTGCAGAGTCCCCTCTGCTCCCGCTTCCTCACCCTCCAGTTACACTTGTGGCACTCCAATATCACCTTACCCTTCCTGGCCATCAGCAATCTGTCCCTGTCTCCTCTAGCTCCTTGCTTGTGGAGGTGGCTGAGCTCAGACTCAACCTCTACACCCTTGCAGTTTCTTTTTCTTCCTTCTCTCCCCTGGTGGATGAAGCTCCCCAGAGCCCTCAGTGGCTGCTGTAGTCTAGAAAAAAAGCAAGTCCTGATATACAATGAGGGAATCATTTTCTTTGTCCAAGGAAAGTAATAAAAGAAAATACCTTTTCATATTCTTTCCTATAGCAAGGTCACAGCCAGATACCTCTGACAGTTCACTAAGCCTTTATTTCTTCTTTCAATGTGTGTCTCCCAGAAGTGTTTGCCTCCTAGGTTATTAACTTGCAGAAACAATAGCAATAGCTTAAGATTTCACTTATTTTTATAAAAATCAAGAATAAAATTTTTAGCTTGGCAGAAGGCCTGGGCAAACTTCAAACATGACCTTTTTTACCAGTTATGGTCTTCATATCATAGTCCATCCATGTTAATTTATTGCAGATGCTAAACTGGAAAAGGCAATATTTTCTCAGCTCTCACATAAAACTTTTTCTGTGCTAAAAAGCCTTTTGTGCCTTGGTGATGGAGCAGTGAATCAATGGACAAAGAAAGGACTGCAAGTTGCAGGAGGCAGTAAGAATCGCAGTGACCCCTTTGAGTTCAAAATCACAAGGCTTCATCAGCCAAGAATGAAAAAATGTAAGCAAACATAAACAGGATGCTGAACTGTGATACAGAAGTCTTTCACAACAGATCTGTCTGCCCGTTTCACCCCATCCCTGCTCCCTCCAGGAGCACATGAAGAGACCAGGTACCTCTCCAATGACTTTTCCAGTCAACACAGCCAACAGAGTTCATAACAGACACCACCCAGGACACTGCCTGAATGCTAGCATTAAAGTCCTAAACTCAGTGTCTACTATGCATAGATAGTTAGAATACACAAATATACAGTCACTTCTGTTAAGTCTGCCATTTTAAATACTTAAAAAGCAGTGTTCGGTTAAAGCCTAGCAGAAAAAATCCCTAGCTGCAGGCTTAGATATTAGCTCTCCTTCATCTGGGATCGCACGTGCTAATGATGGCAGAGGAACACATTTCTTCTTCCCTTGACTGAGACAAAAGCCATTCCATAGCAAATAGTAGCTACCAAAATGATTTCAATCACTGGTCATGAGATTACATGGACTGTTTCTCCAAGCAGCATCAGCCTGGCATCAGCTGTGACTCCAGTGCTGATGATGTTCCTTCCTTCTCTGGTTTGTTCTTCAGTTTTACCCAAATGAACCTGCAAATACTTGCTTGCATGCTTGCTTCCAGGATCTGCCCCGGGGCTGGGGTCCAATCCTGCTTACTCTGCTTTTAGAGCTTTCTGCAAGATGGCTACTAGTCTCATCCTCCTTTAAAAATGCATTTGGTAGCCTATAATAGCCATCAAATATGGTGGTGGGGCCCATGCTGGGTGAAGCCCTTGTCAAACTTGGATTAGGGAAATTATAACTGATGTCTTAGCTTGCAGCCAGGGTCCAAAACACCAATATGGAACAAAGTTTATGTTTATGGACAATTGGTGTACTGCAGTGTGGTAAAAGCCAAAAAAACCCTCATGTTAACACTACAAATAACCCAAGGTGGACTGGGAACCTTCAGTCAAAACTCTTTCACAAGGTTTTAGGTCTATTTTCCCACATAGCATCCCTCCGTCTTGCAGCCCTTCTGGGCCTACCACACCAGCGCAGTAAGGTGCGGGACTCTGAGAAAGCCTTGTGTTGTGGGGAGTGAAAGACATCTGCAGAGCTCCTTACATCATCCACGTGCACAAATGCCTGTTGTCCAACAG
Organism: Fregata magnificens; assembly: GCA_013389945.1. Taxonomy (NCBI): domain Eukaryota; kingdom Metazoa; phylum Chordata; class Aves; order Suliformes; family Fregatidae; genus Fregata; species Fregata magnificens. The sequence continues at coordinate 133,349 of WAAD01027350.1, read as the reverse complement.
GCTGTTTCTGCCACAGGGAGAGGGGAACAAGGTGCCTACTTAGACTTCCATCCAAATACCAAGAAATCATTGAGCACAGGAAAATGGACCTCTTTCTCAATGGGACGTGGGGAGCAGTGACAGGAGAGAATCCTAGTTTTAAGGATACTGATAGGAACTTATTGTAGGATATGCGAGCATCGAGCTGATCATATCTTGTGCAGCGTGTTTTGTCCTTACATGCCTAGGAGACCAAGGTCAGCCTTGTAATGCCATAGTAACATCACTGGGTTTTAAGAGCTTTTGTTAAAGTTGGGGGAACTTAACTGCTAGTATAGATGAAATGGGTCTGATTCTTCTCTCCCTACCTAAACCTATTTAAGAAGCTATTCTTTGGGGAAAAACCAGGATTGTGCTAGTTGGTGTGAAAGCTTAAGAATCAGACTTGTAGGGCTTGGCACCATGGGGAGTTGGCTGTGGTAATACAGTGGTACAATCAGTAACGGTTGCAAGTTGGTATTATGAGCACAGACCACACTGGCATTTCAAGCATGAGGGCAGATGAACAAGCTTCATACCAGGATTTCTCAATTTGCCTAGCAGAACATCTACTTCGCCATTTCGACCAGTATGTATCATTGCAATGCCATAAGTATGTCAGCATAGCTCTGTGTGTGGCTTAGCATTCCAGAGCAAAACTGGCTTTGCTTCTATGCAATGAGTATGTTTCCCTGATCAATTTACACTTACGCATGGAAAATCAAGAAAAGTGGTAATACTAGTCTTTTTCTGGCTGGTTGTAGCTAATGCCTTCTTTGCTTTTCACTTATGGCCTGGGAGGAATGGTTTTACTGCCATTGAGCCACAAGGGGAAGAGTGGAAAAGTAAAGAACAGCTGGGTTTAATGAGCTGGAACAGATGTAGGTATTAAAGCAGTGTGTACACCTGTCATTCAAAGAGTACCTACATGTATATAAATGATGAGCAACTTAAATCAAGACTTCAGTTACAGAGGTTATAACAGGCATAATACTCTGAAAAAGGTTTAAAACCTTGTGTCTTAAATTGTTTTATTTGCCACAAACAAGTCCAACACAACTTAATTTATGGGGTTGTGAAGTATCACTCTGTATTTTATTATGTGATGAACTTTTCATTCTGGACTATGTCATGGTTTCCTTTTACAGTTGTCTGTTCCTCTTCTCTAGCATTTTATGTCAGGCTATATGGGTGTTTCCAAGATAAATTTCTAGAATACCAGTTAAGCAATCATTTATTCTTTTGAAGACTACTCCAGAGGTGTAGTCTTCAAAACCATGCATCAGTAGTTTTGAGTCTTTGTGCACCGTTCACATGTAGCTGGAAAGGAAAAAGCTTAAATCCATTGAAGAGAAATGTGATAGTTTTATAATTTCAGTGAAAGCATTAAAAATAAATGATATGTTAAGAGGATCTCCATACATCAACACCAATGCAATCTTAAGTGACAGGATCTGGTATTAGGAATACGGAATTTTCTCTGTGGGATTAAAGATGTCAATTTATATTTATGCAGATAAATTTAACTGCTTAATTTTGTACTGAGATTAACTATTTTTTGTGCTGGTAGCTTGACAGTTTTCAGTATTTAAGCAAGACTGGGATGAAATCATGGTGGAAAAACTAATCAGTAATTTATTCTTTAAATCAATGCTAATTGTTAGTCCTAGGGCTAGAAATTTAATAAAAACATAATGATTATTAAAGATGGCTTAGAGGAAATTGAATGCCCAAAAAAGGTGTTGCTTTTGCAATAATGACAGTATCTGTGTTTAAAATTCAAAACAGCTTTTCCTAATTACCCATGAAAAATGACTATTTCTCTTTTATGGATTCAGTCCATAAAAGTCTTCCCCTACCTTCAGACAGCCACCTGGAGACATGTGGGCAGCAAGCATAACTAGCAACTGCCCCCAGATCGATGAAATCATGATTCTCCAGAGGGGATTCAGCCTGTGAGAATTTGGATGGCCCATTTTGTCAAGGAGCTGGTGCTTGGCAGGCATTTGTAAGGTGCCTCCTGCCAAGAGCTCTTTCCAGCAGATGGTAACAGCTGGGTTATGACCGACTTCGGAAAAGTACAGAAGGAGCCCTTATGAAAGGCCCACTGTGTGATCCCGATGGCTTTTTCTTGCGAGTGGGCTTTTGTTGTACCAGGGCATAATTTACTCAGGCTGTTGGGGAGGACACGTATTGCTGCCCTGGTACAGCAGAATATTTGTCTGGGTCCTGCGTTACAGGACAAGTCCCAGTGACTCAAATGGAATCTGACCTTTGTGAACGTGAAATATATTCCTTAAAGCAACAGAGGTCTCTTCTTACTGCTGATGTTGAAAATGCTTGTGGTGCTGGATATTTTTAATTACTCTAAGAGTGGCCATTCAGACACTGTAAGTCTATTTAAGGAAAAGCAGAAGAGTGCCTCGACTCTCTGTGGTAATCTTTTTATTAATGAGTGGACCTATGCCACACAATGCTCTATACAACAGATGACTATGTAAATTACTTATCTCACTCCATATGTATACTATAAACGATCAGTTTATGCTAAAATCGTAGAAAAATGTGTGTTTTGATTAGGTGTATCAATAAAACGTGTTTCATTCTTTTGCTTTTCTAGCAAGAGTCGTATTTTACTCTTATTATGCTGTCAAATCATTCTTTGGGGCTGCTCTGGAGTAACCAGGAGCCTAATTAGCAGGCCTGTAATGGCTCCGCAAGCTATATTTTCAAATCCTGGTTGACATCCAATACTCAAGAATCCAAATTTCATTCAAAGACTTTTTTCCCGACCGCACCTCTGGCACATGTCAGAGCTGTAACACATGCCAGTTTCCGCATAGTTTAAAAAATGCTAGTAAAAGGAGTTGACTGCAACTTTTCACCTTTATTCAGAGATGAATTACTGCTCACTAAATCATGGTTGATTAAAGCAGATAAGGAAGGGGAAGGTTCTGCAGGCACAGAGATTTGTGGTATCTCATGTTAACATCAACATAGGGACTGTCTGGCCTGTGGTCAGATCCTGAATTTTTGGGGCAGTTCTGGTGCTTACATAAAACAGCCAAAATGCAGTTCTTGTTAGGTGACATTTCTAACTCGCTTTCATTTAGAAATGAGGTTCTGGCGCTCCTGTTGTCTTCATGTAGAGTCTGTCTGCCTGTAATCCCCCATCTTTTTATTTTGAATAGTGTCCAGCTGGAAGCACGCTTGACAGATAATGATTTAAATCCATATGAGTTTCATGGAGATAAGCAGCTGGATGGAAGGTACAAACTGTTCTTAGCCTTATTATGGGAATGACTTGAACATGAAGAGTGTAACTATATTGTTAATTTAGAGACTCCACTCAAAGGAGAGGCGTTAGGTCTGCCTCAAGTGCAGAAAACACCTGGATAGGTATTTTTATGTCGTCTTAAACATGAGGGAATCCTCTGGAAATTAATACCATTAGTCCTGCTGCTCAAAGAACTACTTGCTTTGATGTGCCTAATACAAAAAATTCACCAGTTCAACCTATCAGTGACTAACACAAATTCTTCATATTGCTTGGTGCTTATGCTCATGTCTGTAAAACACCAGGCAAAAATCTACCTCTAAAACCAAGACCTTCAAGTGTCAGTGTGAGACCTGATTTTCACCGTTCAGGCCGAGAACAATATTGTCACATCTCACAGAAGGACAAGACTTTTCTTCAGCAGTAAGCCTCTTGCTAAAAACCTCAAAAGTCCAAAATGCATTAGATGATAGATAACTAGAGGGAAAAGGTAGGTGCAGATTTTGCTGTAGTCTATACTACTGCAAATCAGGAGGAATTCCTTTGGTATGCAGTGGGATTAAACTAGATTTACAGCAGTGATACAAAAAGGATATGGGCTTGGGGTCTTGAGGTGCCCTGACACAGTGGTTTATTTAGTTGTGGGCATTTTCTTCAGATAATTGCACAACAGGCTGGTTGTGGCTGCACAGAGGAATAACACAATCATCTTTTTACTTTATTACTGTCCAGATCCCAGGTGGACTCTGCCCAGTACAGCCCCGCTGTTGTCCCAGCAGGTCCCTAATTCAGCTGTGGCCAGGCAGCCGTGCCAGGCAGCTCCCACACCAGAAGATGTTATGCCGTTGGTTAAGGCCTGGCTCAAGCACTGCAGCCCTCCTAATCATGCTTTTGAGTTGTTTTTATCTCTGGTTGTTTATATCTCCCTGCATGTTTTCTTTGGCTGTGTCCAGAAGAAAATATAAGGAAATATATTTTTGCAAAATCCAAATCAACTTCTGGCTTCATGGTTGGTGCCATTGTGAGGGTTTTGGCTTTTATGACAACGGGACATTCTTTGATGACTATAGCCTGTTAGGGAGGGATGGGATCCACCTGTCTAGAAGAGGCAAGGGAATCTTTGGCAGCAGGCTGGCCGACTTGGTGAAGTGGGCTTTAAACTGAAGGACTTGGAGGGTGGGGTCCAAAGTGGCAATGCTCACGCCATTGCAACCAACTGGGGAATAAGCCAGGCCAACCAGAGCAGCAACCAGTGTTCCTTAGCTGCCTCCCAAGATGAGAACCAGAAGACCAACCACCTCAAGTGTATTTATACCAATGCATGCAGCCTGGGGAACAAACAGGAGGAACTGGAGCTCCGTGCCCAGTCAGAAAGTTATGATATCATAGGAATAACTGAAACATGTTGGGACAACTCACATGACTGGAGGATCGTGATGGATGGCTATAGACTGTTTCGTAAAGACAGGCAGGGAAGAAGAGGAGGAGGAGTCGCGCTCTATGATAAGGAGAATCTTGAATGTATAGAAGTCAACTATGGCAATTGTGGAAGCCCTATCAAATGCCTCTGGGTCAAGATCAGAGGGGTCATCTCCAAGGGGGACCTTACAGTAGGCATCTGCTACCAACCTCCAAACCAAGATGATAAGGCCAATGAAGCAATATTTGGGTCACTTAAGCAAGCTTTGGGTCAACAGAACCTGGTTCTTATGGGTGACTTCAACTACCCAGACATTTGTTGCAAGAACAATACAGCAGCTCACACATCATCCATCAACTTCCTGAAATGCGCAGTGGACTGCTTCCTCATACAAATGTTAGGTGTGCCCACCAGGAATGAGTCACTGCTGGACTTGCTGCTCACAAACCAAAAAAAACTGCTATGTAATATCTTGGCTAGTGATAGCCTTGCCTGCAGTGATCACAATATTGTGGAGTTTGGGATCCTGCTGAGCATGCTAAAGGTTAGTACTAAGACAAAGGTTTTAGATTTTAGAAGAGCAAACTTCAGCTTGCTTAGAGCTCAGTTGGGGGGGATTCTGCGGGAAGCTTCCATGGAGGATAAAGGAGCTAGCGAGTGCTGGGAGTTTGTCAAGAATGCTCTTCTGGAAGCACAAAACCAGTTCATCCCCTTTAAAGGTAAGGGAAGTAGGCCAAGCAAGAGACCCCCCTGGCTTAACTGCGAGCTTCTGAGTCTGCTCAAAAGCAAAAGAGAGGTGTACCAGAAATGGAAAAGCGGACGAATACCTGTTGAGAACTACGAGCATTGCCAGGGTGTGCAGACATGCTGTTAGAAAAGCAAAAGCTCAGCTCAATTGAAATTGGCCAGAGGTGTCAAAAACTACAAGAAAGGGTTCTTCAGGTACGTAAACAAGCAGAAACAGAAGGAAAATATTGGCCCGCTGTTAAACAGGAGAGGTGAATTATTCACCAACAATGCTGAAAAGGTAGAGGTTCTCAACTCTTTCTTCACCTCTGTCTTTACCAGCACTGTTGGGCCCCAGCCTTGGGGAAAAAAATCCAGGTTGATGGAAACACAGACACACAGTCAGTGAAGGAAGAGTTGGTATGTGAACTATTACAGGAGCTTGAACACTACAAATCAATGGGCCCTGAAATTATTCACCTGAGGGTGTTGAGAGAGCTGGCTGACATCGTTGCGAGGCCACTCTCCATAATCTTTGAGAAGTGGTGGAGATCGGGGGACATCCCAGAAGACGGGAAGAAGGCTAACGTCACCCCCATCTACAAGAAGGGCTTAAAGGAGGATCCAGGAAATTATAGGCTCATCAGTTTTACTTCAGTCCCTGGGAAAGTTATGGAATGAATCCTCCTGGGGGCTATCATAAGTCAAATGAAGCACCTGATTGGGAAAAGCCAGCACAGATTCACCAAGGGCAAATCGTGCTTGACAAACATGATCACCTTCTGCAACAAAGTAACCTACTCGGTTGATGTGGGGCAAGCGGTGGACATTGTCTACCTGGATTTCTCCAAGGCTTTCGAGACGGTTTCCCACAGTCTCCTCCTAGAGTAACTGATCCATTAGGGTCTAGACAAGTGGTCTGTGCGGTGGGTGGGGAACTGGCTGACAGGCCGCACCCAGGGGGTGGTGGTAAATAGCTCCTTTTCAAACTGGCAACCTGTCACAAGTGAGGGACCCCAGGGATTGATATTGGGCCCAACACTGTTTAATATCTTCATAAATGATACAGATGATGGGATCAGGTGTACCCTGATGAAGTTTGCCGATGATACCAAACTCAGTGGGGAAGTGGACACTTTGGAAGGCAGAGCCACCCCGCAGGAAGACCTGGATAGGCTGGAATAGTGGGCTAACAAGAACCTTATGAAGTTCAACAAGTGTAAGGTCTTGCACCTGGGAAAAAGTAATCCAGGAGTGAAGCACAGGCTGGGATCTACCCGGCTGGGGAACAGCTCTGTGGAAAGGGACCTGGGGGTCCTGGTGGACCACAAGTTCAATATGAGTGAACAGTGTGCTGCTGTGGCAAAGAAAGCCAGCAGGATGCTGGGTTGCATCAACAAGGGCACCACCAGCAAAGATAAAGAAGTCATTATCCCACTCAGCGCTTCTCAGGCCACACCTGGAATACCATGTTCAGTTTTGGTCCCCACTATGCAAAAAAGATGTGGACAGGCTGGCAAGTGTCCAGAGAAAGCCACAAAGATGATCAAAGGACTGGGAAGCCTGCCACGTGAGGAATGGCTGAGAGAACTGGGGTTGTTCAGCCTTGAGAAAAGAAGGTTTAGGGGATACCCATGTTCCAGTATTTAAAGGGTGGCTACAAAGAAGGAGACTCCCTTTTTACAAGGAGGCACATGGAAAAGACAAGGGCTAATGGGTACAAGTTACTTCTGGGGAGATTCTGATTGGACACAAGAGGAAAATTTTTCACAATAAGAACAATCAGCCATTGGAATAATCTCCCCAGGGAAGTGGTGGATTCCCCAAGACTGGACACTTTTAAGATTCAGCTGGACAGAGTGCTGGGCCATCTTGTGTAGACCGTGCTTTTGCCAAGAAAGATTGGACCAGATGATCCTTGAGGTCCCTTCCAACCTGGTATTCTATGATTCTATGATTCTATGAAACATAAGGAAGCCACAAATATTGAAGGATCCCTCTTGTGCACTTCTTTCCAGGAAGCAGGAGTTTAGGGAGCTGAGCTGAAGTGGAGCTGCTGTACTTAAGAGTGCCCGGTAAACCTATTCTTCATTATTTTTTCTAATCCCATTTTTAAGCCATTTATCCTTTTAAGCCCACTTTTATGTTTTCTTCCTGTGAAACTTTGAAAAAAGCCCCATATATATCTGGCTGGCAGAGAGGTTTGGAAAGTGTATTTCAAAGCTGTTGGGACAAGCATGTATGTAATTGAAAATTTGCATTCATACCTAGTCACCCAGCCAGGGAATACCTTAGGACAAATCTGATCAATTAGAACAAAATCTTATCACTCAAATTTCAACAGTTCAGCACTAAAGTCCTTGTCACATAAATTTAAGGAAATATGAACACTCCATGAACAGAAAATAGCCAATGACGTTCAGCCAAAGTCACTTGGGTTTCTTTAGATGTCTTCCATTCAAATATTGATCTGTTAAAGTTTTTCTTAAGGGAGCTGGAAAGATTAAAACCATGTATTTTTACCTTTGTCTAGAGAAACTTCTCCCTCCAGTCCCTCCAGGCAGTACCAGTACACCACCTCTGTCATTCTGATTTTAAATACTGACAAGGAACCAATAAAAACTATTCCTGTTCTGTGTGTCCCTTGCAGCACAAATTTCTATTTCATATAATCTAAGGTCTTCCAGATTTGTTTCAATGTTTCACCTTTACCTTTATGTTGAACCTAGCAGCCTGTTAGTGTACAGGAAATGATAAATTACACCAGTTTCAAGGGGAGAACATCTTTGTTTCCTAGTGGAAAGCAAAGCTGATATTATTTCCTTCTCTGTGTGAAGCTGCTGTGCGCTGCTTCCAAACGGCTGAAGTAGCCACTGGAGTGATCCACATTTAAGTAGCCTGGGAGTCTAATTATCTAAGGAACATTCATTTGAGCATATTAAAGGAAAAAGAAAAATTACCATAATAATAATAATAATNATGTGCAGTGGAAAAAACATACTGTTTCCACCTTTGACCTTCATCAAATTAACTGATTATTTAGATAAATCCAAAGAGCACAAAAGCCCTTTGTTATAACAACAACAAAAACCTGCTGGATAGGAGCTGAATGAAGAAGGCTGCGAACTGTGAAGCTGCAAATTTGGACACGTTTTAGGACAGGAGTTGCTCCACTCTGGTTAAGAGCTGCCATCCCAGGGCAGGGCAGCACTTCCCAGGCACATCAGAACAGTTCTGCACCTTTGAACCAAGGTGACAGCTTCGCATGGTGGCAATCAATGACACTGAAATCTTGTTGGGAGGAATCCAAAGGGGAAAGGTGTGATTCTTCCCTCTGTACTCTTTGAGCCTGTTCCTTACTACCACTGCAATTAAACTACATTGGATCTGTTGTGTTGCTAGACCTGAAAGGCCAAAGGAGTCCATCTGAAGTATGCTTCAGATGGGGTAGTTAACTCATATTATTTTCCCTGCTCAGATGTTGAATCCGTACCATGATTTCTTCTTTCCTAACACCCATGTTGTTTCTTCATATCTCCCAATTATGTCTTTTGATGCCACATAACAAAACATCATGAAGTTTCTCCTCTGAAAAATTCTAAACTGACGTGAACTGAAATATTTATAGTTTTTACTCAGCAGATCAAAACCATACCTGGTATAGTACAGCCCTGTAGTAACTCTTTTGGCAAATCCCTTCTTCTAAAGAGGAGTCTTTAGCTTGCAGGTGAAGCCCACTCTGCTCCAGAGCTACACAAAACTCTTACCCTAGCGAGTTGTTTGTGGGTAGCAGTGGCCAGACTGGTCAACTGGGCTGACTCATGGGAAAAAATAAAACAGGTTAAAGATAGGTTCTTGTTGGTTGTGGTTGGGAGCTGGAGAGATCTTCCTTTCTCATAACGGTGTATGAAATTCACGCAGGCAGGCAAGAAGGAACTAATAGATTTTATATCTAACTGGGAAGGCACGGCAGACAAGCTGTAAGCTGAGGTAATTTGGTGACACTGTTGACAGCACGTTCAGCCATTCCGACCTCATCTAGCAGCTAAGTTCTAGCAACACAGTTAGGTTGACTTGTCAACAACTGTCTTCGCTAAAATCTAACTCACAGGCTGATGCCATTTGTTTACTTTCATACTGCTTGTTAGGTTGGGGCAGGAGGAAGAAAATCATATTCCCAGAAAATCCTCCAAATCTAGCTGCATTCCTCACTTGAAATTATTTATCGCTGACCTTTCCTTCTCACATATAAGACAATATTTTACAGGCAAACCATCAGTTCTTTTCTGACTTTCCATAACGATGATAACACTAACACATATTCTATCCCCCTTTATTTTTATTATTGGGTATGCTGATCTCTACTCATGAACCAACAGCACGCTCCAAAGAAAGATTGAAAAATACACAAGAAAATAAAAATATTCTTTCATTTCCTCTTTTGTAGATCTTGGCAGATGATAGACTGTTGATGTGACTGAATTCTGTTTGGTTTCCTAATACCAAATCTTATGTTGTAAAAACCTTACTGAAGAGATCGGTCCAAATTTATTCCCACCTCCAATGAATTAAATTACAATATTTGCTATGCTTACAGAATCCAGCGATGTAAGTGTACTTCTTAAGACATCCTTTGGAGGTACTTTGGGATATCCAAGTCATCTGCACAGGCTGGCAGATATGACATGGGACTTATGGGAAGAGCTGCACCTTCCCATAAGGTGGGCAGCTAGAGGCCAGGCAGGATGCACCCACTGTCTACAATAACAGTAAGCACCCATGTACAGACAGCTGAATCCTGTCCAGGCATGGAGCACTCTACCACTTCTTTTTTCTCCTGGATCCTTTCGAATCTCTGCGTGAGTTCAACAGGAGGAGAGAGGAACCCATCCTTAAAAATGAAGGGCAGAGTGGAGGATGTCATTGTGGCTAGCAAGAATTTTCTCCTGCCATCATTCTTCATCTTCCACCAAAGAACTCCAAAGTCAGCAGTCTCATCAAGAATGTCTCCAGGCTCCCTGTGGCTGTGAAGAACAGCGAAGTTAGGAGGCAGCAGGGAAGTCCTGCATCCTTTAAACATACACCTTGCCACACCTGCAAGTCATAGAAGACTCTCTGGAGTTCTGGAGATCAATGTTCCCCCAAAGCAAAACAGCTAGCACCCAGTAGAAGAAGCAAGAAATACAGCAAAGAAAAAAATGTGGGGCGCCTTTTACCTTAGATTTGCTTATCTTCATCACACATGTTTAGGACACTAGGAAAAGAAATCAGGGTAGGGTAACACAAGTCTTACAAACAGGATGATAACGTAGAAAAAACCAGAGACACTTGGATAGACAGGACCAGTTAGGCAATTGATACGTGCCAGGAAAGGAATACCCTTACAACAGCAATGATTGCAATAAAAGCACACAAAAGACTGATTCTTTCTTCTTCAAATGCAAATAAGACTTGGAGCACATTGTGGCATGTGGCACACATGTCAGGGAAATGAAAGGCATCTGATGTTTGCTTAGCTTCCAACAAGAGAGTAGCATTTTGGCACAGCCTAAGTGGCATAGAAAAGCAGGTGTGAGGTATGAATTTCACATTACCTGCTTCTATTGCCAACATGACATGCTCTGTTACTTTAGTTGGAATCTCACATTTAGAGGGCCGAAAAATGACATTGTGAAACATCCAAGAGAAGAATTGCACAAGCTCTGGTTGTTCAGCTGTGCACCAGTTTGAGAAAATGCTTTCTGGGAAAATCCATTAAAGCAAATCTGATACGACTTGTCTAGCTGCAAAATACAAGTGAGCTCCACATAGTGTTGGCACAATTAGATACAGCCATAATTTCTTTGGCCCTCAGCATTTTTTTAAGGAATTCATACTAAATTGCTATGAGTTAGATGGCTATTCTGGCATTAAAGAGATTTTATTTAGTTGTATTCAGAAATTTCAACAAGAATTTTGACCCAATGTCACCTGGATAAATTTAATGGCAACTAACCATTGACTCTAACTGAGCACAGGTCTTGTAGTTGACCAGTGCCATCCCAGAAACAAGCACAGAGAGACAGGTTAACATGCCTAAACATGTTTAATATGCAGGGGAGATTTTGGATGAATCACTCCTCCCTTATTTGCACAGAAAAATCACTCCCTGAGCACAGGAAAGCAGAAGGGGAATGGACCCAAATGGACTTGCTGAACAAAATGGTGACCCTATGAAGTCAGCTCCCATGGACTCAAAGAGACTCACCCAGGGAGTCACCGGCCCGTGGGCCACCTCTGGAAGGGCTACATTTTGTCGCAGAACACCAGTGGATTCAACGGATGTACCCCACGATAAGCCTGGATCCCTGTTGCAATGAAATACTAGCAACAGAAAGATCCTTCTGCACAAACTCTGGTGCAATATACATGGCCACCTAATGCATTTCCAAGGCACCATGAGCCTGATGTATTCCCAAGTTTGTTGTGGTTACTTATCTTTCATTATCAAACTGCTGAAAATCATATAACATGATATTGGCTTATTATTTTAGGGGGCTTTTTTGGTTCCTACTCTATCATTATTGGTTATCTGACTTCAGTAGCTTCTAGATCACCACTCAGGAATTAGGTTGGCAGTTTATCCCTTGTTTTTCTCTTCCATGCCAGTATTAAATTTTACCATTAATCAGCAGTTTTCAAGCAACTTACTTCTTCATTTTAGTTCTGTGATTGATACAATATGTAAAGGCTTTAAAGCATACTTATTTAACTGAGACATCTCTTTACTGAATGTCACCCGGAATAAAATGTCTTTTTCAGCTCACTGCATCCAGTGTTTCTCTGGACCAGTTATCAAAAAAATAAAGCATGAGCCTTTTCAGCCAAGGTTGCAGGCACTGGCTGACCAGTGCTGCTCGGATCACATCAGGCTCCTACAGGGGCAGAGCAATCCCTTTAACGTATGGATTCCAACCAAAGGGATTGATATCACTTTTGTATTTCATCTAGATGTTATGTATTTCATGGATACTCTTGTGCTGTATGAATCCTATGGAAAAGTGCATATATGAAAGCAGACTAAGACTGCTTCATGTTTGACTACTTTTCCTAATGGAAAAGTTTTATGAATACATAAAACATGTTGTCATTCCCATGGCACTTCTCTTTATACAGCTTCCTTCCGAGAACGTCATCATTCTCAAGTAATGTGGAGCCAGTTATGCGTATATTTAAACATGATGTTGATAGAAAGAGCATTTTTATGCAAGAGTGTGCAGTGTCGCTCAAAAATTAGCAGTTTTAGTAAAGTCATCGGTGGCTTCAGCAAATTTCTGATGAGGATCAGAATCCTGATCAGCCATTTTGCTTTGTAAAATTAAATTTTAGCAACACAGAGAATGGAGAATGATTTAGATTTGTATTTCTTTGAGTACAGCTTCTTTCTGGCCCCATCTGTCTTTGTGAGACTCCTTTCAGCATAGTTCCCTCCTTTGGCTTGCCCTCCCCACATTTCTAGGACGAGAAGGCAGCAGCCTAATTTCTTTAGATGGAGAAAATGATAAATGTTTGTAGTTACTAGCTGCAAGGACTTACAACAAAAGTAAACTTTTGGAAACTGCTGGCTGCTGTTAGATGGTGGGTGGTAGTTTTGGGGCTCTTTAGCCACCTGCAGCTCTCAAGCTGTTCAAGTGCAATTTGTTATGCTGGGGCTGCACCCGTGAGCAGAGGGAGGCTGTGCTAACATGGGGCCGACTGGTTAATATGAATCAGCAGTAGGAGAACAAGGAGAAACTGCTGAAAACAGCACTGCTGGCTTGCAAAGGAGCAATGGGATGCCCTGGGAACCTACTGTCATCTCATGCCCACAATCCCTCAACACTTTGAAGTATGTGGACTCTTCGAAGTATTGTAGGGTTAGGAAGCTGGGTAGCTGTTCCTTCACTTGTATTTTTATTTTAAGACCCCCTTTAAGCCTGTTGGAGGTGCTCTAAGAGGGAGAAAGAGGATGAGTCATAACCCAGTTTCCAGAAACATTAGCAACACAACACAGTCAGAACCACAGGTATGATAAGAACAGTGGAAAAAAAACCCGACAGCTGTGATATTCCTAAAGATAATTGGTCTTTACTGAGGAATTGTACCATTAAAGAGTGAAAAATTGCATTATTGACGTAAGTACAGTGAAAAATATGGTAGAAAACAATATCTGAAGCAATATAAGTGATTTCCCCAGAACCTGATCTTCTAGAAGAATGATTTTACTCATTGAGGTATCGCAGTGATCTATAAACAGATTAGAATACTCTTACAGTGGATAAGGAAGGTGTATAACATAAAGCAAAAATCCTCTCTAAGTCCTGTGACATACTTGAGTACACTCCCCAGGGGCACACAATGTATCAGTGAGACAACACTGATATTAAAGGTCAGAAATTGTGAACACAAATCACAAGAGGGAATAAAGAAATCTCCCCTTCTGAAGCACTTTAATGAGATGAAACTTCCCGTCACATCTTTAGAGATTATAGGTATTGACTGTGTCCTGAAAGGCCCAGGAGAGGGGGAGGCAGGAGCAGCTTATTAAGACAGTGAGAAGCACAGAGGAATTAAAACTTAAATGTGTCACTACCAAATAGCACAAATCAATAACTGAAATAGATTAAATATATTTGTATAAGACTGGGAGAAGTCTGTTCCTCTGAGCAGATTACCTCTGCTTGATTACAGACAGTTACGTGCAAGCCCCACAAAAGGCAGAGCAGGGTTGTTAGCTACCGCAGGCAGCGCAGGGTAAGGTGGCAGAGACCTTTGGCTCATCACAACTATTCCACAGGAGTTGTCTGCTGTCATAAACGTATTTTGTGAGAAGCCACAGGCAGTTGCCTCTTTGCTGTGCACTGCTGCCTTTCTCAAATGGTGTGCTCCTTTCTGTGCAGTCACGGCAAGAGCATCACTTTTATTAGTCTGGACAACGGAGTGTCTGCGGAGACAAACCTGTTTTGCGCCTGTAGCATGGGAGTGGGCTATGAACAGTCAGGCATCACTATAATTCTAGTAGTGCCAATAAACCCAGCTACCGCTGTTCAAGGGATGCATATACAGGGACAGCTTGTATCCCCCAAACCTCACATTGTGACTGTACCTGGAGTCAACACGGTACTGATACATTTTGCAAAAAGCCTCTTTGGAAAATGTTGGTTTACTGTTTCTTTGGTGATATGAACTTGTTGGGGGGGACTACAGTAGGTAGCAAATGAACGTATACTCCCTCATTGCAGACATGATGGAGATTGCCTAAATGTGGCTAAGTTCACAATTTCTCTGCCTTCATTTTGAAGTGGTTATCCCTTTAATATTTGCTTGAATCTCTGTAGACCTATTTGAGTGTGGTGCCACCTGGTCACAAATGCTTGATTTCCACTAAGTTTTTCAATGAGGCTCTGAGAAGCAGCTTACTGCTAGAAATGATGTTTGGAAAATAAATGATATTTACAATTCTTAATCTCTTGTCTTTATACGTTGCTAATTCATTTAAAAATGGGAAAACAGCATAAAAATAAATGTATTGCAAATATTCCTAGTTTTATAGTGTTGATTCATCTGGTTAATTTTTATCAATCAATACGAGAGAAGGAAATGTGACTGACCTAAGTGAAATTTGATCAAGCAATTTCAATATGTGAACAAAAGCATTATATGCACAAAACTAAACACAAGTGTTTAAAATTTCTGACTTATATATTCTCCATTTAATATGTATATACTTCATGCAAGAAAGTGAATAAAGGTAAGGATTGAATTGGTTATCCTAAGGGCCCTGAGATATTTAACTTAGCTAACGTAGTTAAAGAGGGATGAAACGTGGATATACTGTCTGTTATTCAAAACCAAGCAAAAATTGCCATGGTTTCTTCTGGTTTGAGAGATACAGCGAAGAATCTTTGATATTTTTAAAACATTAAGAAACCCTGTCTGGAAAATCTGACCATTTGGAACTAGCCTAGTAACCAACGCTCTGCTGTCTCATATCATTGGGGCTTAACAGTGACCACTTACACTGTGGGGATTAATCTTTATTGATATGTGGATCCTCACAATTTTCAAGTGGTCACTAAGACTCCTTGATCCTGACTGGAAGCCTACCAACAGTAAGAATTACATTTTTAAAATAATCCTTCATGAACCCACTACAAATAGTCCACAGACAACTAAGGGTCCACAGGTTGAAAATCACTACTTTAAGAAATTATACATGCTTCATTCTGGTATTAACTGGCAATATATGCTTAAATAAAATTCACTAGTTTTGCTATTTCTATGGCATTCCATATTTCTAATTTCATCTGTGTAACATAGTTTCCCTGGGAACACCTATCTAAATTGTCGTCTGCTGCCTATTGTTTATATAATGTAGCTTCTGCACGTATAACAACTCCTGCATTATCTTATTTGTTCTCCTCTATCTTCTGACATGCTTACTTCAATTAGTACAGAATAACGTAAAATTATTACACTGTTATTATAATCACATAAGGAGATACCTGACAAATACTTCAAAATGGCTCAGATCTTTATTCTACTAATTGCTGCAGTACGTCTGTGCATATCATTGGCTGCATTGCATCTGGAATTCTTGTGTGAAACCAACTGAATCATACTCTTCCTGTGCTATGCAGGCATTTAACCAAACATACGTCTGTTATTCTAATATAATGTCACACCAACAGATTCACGATCCAGTTGCTAGGGTTTTTCCTGTGGGGTTTTTTCATAACTGAGCATAGGACTGAAAACATAGAATAAGTTTCATGTGAAGGATGTTGTGGCATATTTAAATTTACAATAGAGGATATTTTTATCACAGCCTCTCAGTAATGCCAACTACCTTTATATCGGAATTACAATACTAAATTTAGTAGCATGTCACTGATGTCGATATGTTTTCAAGTTTAAAGAAATATGGTCTTCCAGTCACATAGGTGGTAAGAATTTGTTACAATGACTCTCTTTAGGAGACACCTTTTACTTACGTTAATAAATAGATAAAATGAAATGAAACTAGTTATAGAAAATGGTTAGATAAAAATCCGCTCTTTTCATATCTAGTTCCTTTACGTCTGCTGACTAGATACTCTATGTTTCAACTTTTATCTGTGTTAAGTAGGTATTCTATGGCTTACATGTATGTAATGCCTAGATACCTTCTTGAAGTCTATAAAAATAAAAGTTAAAACTGGTGCATAAATAAGTTTGTGGAATAGCAGGTGAAAGTTCTTGCCATGGAAAGAATTAAAGTGTATAGAGAGACTATATTGGCTGGTCACCACGTTCAATTGAGCAATATTATTATAGTTTGCTGACAATACTAATAACTTAAGACATCAATCTATAGGCATGGCTATTTTTAGCAGAAGACAGTGAAAACAAACTGCTTTGCTTACAATGTTTGCAACACCAAAGTATGCCCTTAGCAGAGCGGTACAAATGTCAATATGCTGCTGAGCTCCTCAAAATCCATAACAAGTTATCCAAAGCACAGACAAACCTCCAGGAAGTCTTTGAACATATAGTTCAAATTTCAGTACAACTCCTTCCTCCAAATTCTGCACCTCGGGAAATCTGTTCCCTCTTAAATTATGACAACGTCTCTGTTGTTAGAGCTAGGTCTGTCGAATGGGAACATACCTGTGGATTACCGTGTGCAAGGACCTTTAAAGTAAAAATATACACATTTAATCTACCTGGAGTTTCAAGCTCAGATTCCAGACCTCAAGGACTCAGGTGCTAACCTTGGGTGGTTGCTGTTCATTTCAGCTCATCTTTGTGCCTTGTGTTATTATGATAATGAACTTACTTTGCTGGGAGCAACTGCATATTTTAAATCAACATAAAATCCAAATGATAGCTGCATGTATCCAATGTAGTATTTATTAGACAGGGAAGACAAATAGATGAAGAAATCTTTTGCTCTATATCATATGAAGGTGTAGCTTGAAAAACTTCAGTATTATCATCAAGAAATTAAGTTTAAAAACTCAGGAACTGGCACAGTATGTTCTCAGTTTAATGCCGCATATTATTTTAGCAAACATTTCTGCTGGCAATTGTTAACCTTAGGCAATAGAAATACATGTTTGCAGAGGAGGAAAGAGCAACCAGGGAATCTGTTTATTCACTCCCATAAAAGCTTTTCTTAACCGATATGCAGAGTTACTATTTCAGAATGAATTATAAATCAAGTTAATTTTAAGTGGCACCTTTGCTGGTTGAGTTTAGTTTTATTGCTGAAAACCACATTAACAGCATACAACTATTAGTTGGTTTATAAATGATATGCAAAATTAGTAGTACTATTATAATAAAACTATGCTATACTTCTACAGTTTTCAGAAAATAAAGGACCTTTATGAGCTCTTCTCTTTGGGGAAATATTTTTAAAATTCAGTAACTGACATATGGTGTAAGAATATTCAGTTCAAAGGAAGAAACAAAACCAGACAGAAAACACAGACGGGTTTATATTTTTATGACTCAATACAACAAGTATTGCTCCTCCAGTACAGTAGGGGATTCATCCCAACGTGTCCTTCAACGTGGCACTAGTATTTTATAATGACTTCCTACAAGTCCTTTGTGATCTTGACCATCTCTGTCCATTGCTCTTATGAAGATATGCCCCATGATACTACACTTGTCAGAGTGTTTTTCTGTTTCCAGAAATAATTTGTTTCCCCTGTCAGGCCCAGCACACCGTCTTTCTCAAAGAGCTTCTTCTGGGTAGTCAGCTGGAAGCATCACCTCAGTGCAAAACAGGCAGGCTGCTGGATTTGTGTTGGCTCACTTCTCCTCAGTACTGGCTACTTGCCCTGAAGGCAGCATTACATTTTATTCCTGGACTACACAGCATTATAACTAGACATGCAGACATGACATTTTGATTGCTAAATTCTGGGCCTATTGACGTTTGTGACAAGACTCAGAGAAAGACCCAGGAAAAAAGGATAACGATGCAGAGGAAGGAATCAGCTGAGGAGAAGCAGAGATAACGACCCAAGACTCCAGAACCAAGTAAGTGCATGAAGCTGTAATACCATACCTGAAATGCACCATGGAGAGCCCTCTCTCAAGCAGTGTTTTGGAGGAAGAATCTGAAAGACCACCAGATTTTAAGGGAAAAAAAATGAACTAAAGAGCAATGAAAAGCCAGAGCCAAGGTGCTAAAACCAGACATGCCCAAACTATGGAGAAATTAGATTTCAAAAGCTCTGAAATGGGGGCCTTTCTATAGTCAGAAAACATTACAGAAAATGAAAGCGATAAGCAAGAAACGGGGGGAAAAGCGGAAGAATCCTTGCTGGATCTGAGAGAGCTGGGAGGATCAGTGAGAAAAGAGGAACATTGACTTCCTGTAATTAATATTATAGTCTTTTTCTGCCTGTCTTCATAATTAAAGTGTAAAACATGGCTGCATTTTTTCCTTGCCCTGTATGGTGCTTAGATATAAATCATCTACGGGCTCGTGACTACACTTCAGTGAAACTAATGACATGAAAGTCTGTAGACTTGGGATGAGGCAGCATTTATAATAAAAAAGATCAGCTTAGTGAAAGGAATACTAAAATTGTTTCTATTATAATAATATAACTTTTATGCCTCTTCATGTTACTGTGCTTTAGGAATGTGTATAATTATCACTAGGTATAAGAATCATGAATCATTCAGTTTCCCAAGGATGTCCCCAGAGAACAGTCTCAAATGCAGACATTTGAGAGTTCCCAGATTACTTGCTGGAGCTGGAGAGACTGATTCAAGGTCTTTCATGGATAAATTATCACCTTTCCTGAAATGACATTTAAATATTGTGCTTCAGAGGTCAGCTGGAGTTACTCTGGTATAAATTGAGGGTAGTCCAACATACTGGGGTTAACCACCAGCTGGGTTTAAAGGCAGATGGAGAAACATTTGGGGGGTTTTAAATAGCTGTGTCACTTTGCTGTTTATCTATCTAATTTACTAACTGTAAAAGTGATCACTCTCACCAGAATTACCATCAGCTAAAACTATTGCATCTAGATTAAGTACTGAGAAAGACTTGGTCATCAACAAGTAGGGTAGCATCCAAGGATGGGATATTCCTACTCATAGTCCCTTGGTTTCATTTCACAGATACAGTCTATTTTTTGAGGGGATGAAAAGAACACAGAGCCTTTCAGTTACCAGATACCTGTTCTTTCATGTTATTGCGAATCTCTTGAACTTCAAAAAATTAAAAATTAGTTTGAAAAAGCAGAGATGGTTTTCCATTATTCCAAACAGATGGCTTAAGGGCAAAGATGCAATTTTCACTGCTGACAATAAATGTTAAAAAGTTAACCGATCTGAGCATGGAAAGGAGTAAACAAAATTTTCTATTCATTTGGTTGTGCAACATAAGCTAAACATTCTTAATGAAATTAGTATCAAAAGGCAATAAGAGCAAATATAAAACTGTTTTTGCCATGCATATTTTTAGGTCAGTAAGTGCCATTGTACCAACAGTGTGGAGAATGGAGCCCTTAGAAAAATCAGTGATCATTCTTTCTTCCCCAGTCCTTTGCTGACATTATTTCTTCAGTGCTGCCATAGAAGCTAATGGAAATTTTGCTGCAGATTTAAAATGGAATACATCAAGCTCTTTGTGTTATAATGAAGAAAGATATGTCAAATTTTGTAAGTTACTTTTGTCTTCTAAATGTAAAATACTCTATCTACCTGGTCCTGTATCTGATTCTATTAAATAGGAAAAATTCCTATTTAAATCAGCCATTTATTGGTTACAGTGGAGTCTTTCAAAAGATATCTCACAGAAATGTATTTCTTCCCATAATGGAAAGACTATGCTATAAAAAAGAAAAAAACCATTAAATATTAAGAGTATATTGACTCCGCTGTGTTTGGTTTTGCTACTTAATTTCTCTTGGCTAAATCTCAGTGAAGAGGATGATTTTTCTCAATGACTATGTGATTTTTTAAAAGAGGACTTCCAACAGACAAAGATAAGCTTCTAAAAGTAGGTTACCCATTACAAGGGATGCTAGATATTTAATGCAGTTCTTGTAGATCAGAATGGGTCTGTATCAAATATTCCACAGACATTCACAACGTGCGTTTAAATGCCATTGCTACCGGGTTTGTTCCATCCCCCCTGACCAAGATCTCGGTGCTGTTGAGCAGAAGGCAGGCATTGAGACGGCTGCAGCCATTTATCAGGGAGGTTTCTGCCATCTAGTGGAAAACACACCGCTGACACCAAGCACACCAACCTCCAAAAATCTTTGTTTAAAGGCTGGGTTTGCAAGCGCTGTACCTAACCCGCCAGGAAAAAAAAAAAAAAAAAACCCCAACCGGATTCACTTCCAGTAGCGTTGCCTCTTACAAGTCTCTCTTCTGCTTGATATGTGGGAAAATATTGCCTCTAATTTAGCCTTCGCCGTATTGGCTACTCCTTATCGAGCCTCATTAATATTCTTGTCTATTCAGTTGTATTAAGTAAACTACTTCTGGAAGACATCAAAAGCTGTCACGTCATAGGGATAGATTTAACATAAAGAAAACAAACCCAACCTTGCTTCTGAAGTTTATGGATACTATATACCATAGCTTCCCCCTACCCCCGCCCTCTGCCTCCGGCGTGCAAGTCTTACTTCTGCTACTTCTGCTGCAGAGCCCAGAGGAGGTCTTTTATGTCAATTTTATGTCAACGGTGTACCTTTTTGATTCTCCTAACTGTATCTACTGCGTTACAGAGTCAGAGGAGGAGCCGGGACAGGTCGGCCAGTTGGTCCTTCTCCCTCCACAACCATGGAGGAGCCCGGCCCCGAGCGCCTCCGGTTCTTACATGACGCTCGTAGGGCAGGCAGCCGGCCCCCCACCGAGAGCAGAGAGAGGGCCGCAGGCCCACGCCGCCCCCACAGCCGCGGAAGGCGGGCCGCAGGGCTGCCATAAGGGGCGCGGCGGGCACTGAAAATACCCCGAGGGGCAGGCCGCCGCGCACTACATTTCCCAGGCGCCCGCAGGGCGGACGGCCCGCCCGCCTCCATTTCCCGCCTCTGCGAAGGGGCTGCTGGGAGCTGTAGTAAGGGACAGAGTGAAGATGGCGTCTAAGATCCGCGTGGTGCTGCGGCCGGTGAAGAGTATCGTGGTCCGCTTCTGCCCCTTCGAGTCCAACGTGGAGAGCACGAGGTGAGGGGGCTGCGGGGGCAGCGCCGGTCCCGGCCCCGCGGCGGCCTGGGCATGCTTTGGCCTTCGGGCCCGCGGAGGCCTTAGCCGGGCTACCCTATCTGTAAACCACCCAATGCCCTTCCTATGCCCGGGGCGTGGGTTCTGTACGTTTCACGGCAGGTGTGAGGGCTGGACTTTTTGCCTTTAATTTTATTTATGGGGGGGGTAGAGGCTGGGGTTATATGTGCCCGCAGTGCGGCCTGTGCCCCTCCCCATGCCTGGGCCCTGCGGCAGGGCCTGGGGTACAGGCCACATGCCTGCTCCCCTCCGCCCGTGGAAGCGTGGAGGGTTCCTGAGGAGCTGGGAGAGCGGCCGCCCCAGCCGGCTGCTGCCCAGGTCGCAGCAGCGGCAGATGTGAAACGAAGCCGTTAAAACTGCTGTCAGTGCAGGGCCCTGTGACTTGCTGTCACTGTAGCCAGCAAAAGTAAGATGATGTCCTGCGAGCAAATCATGAGGGAAATGGCAGTATCTGTTGCTCCTTCTCTGGAGAGGAACCTCGTTTTCCCAAACTTTTGCATCCGCTGTACTTTAACTTTCATGATCTTGGTCTTTGAAGGCTTGCATTTATCAGGGCTTTGTAGCTTAGTCTAGGCAGAACCTTAACGTTTCAGAATGAGAAGATGCTGTGTTTGTCGTAAGGCTTCTGTTTATGGTAAGCGTTACCAGGATTCACACAGCGTTCATTCTGTGCTGATTTTTGGAGGATCTCTGTGCCTAAGCGTAGACCCTTGCATGTAGGCATGTGCATGTAACAAACCACCCAGGGAGATGTTCCTCTCAGTTGCTGAGCCTGTAGGTGAGGGTCTGTAATCACTAGTCCAAATGCTGGTAATGGGAGAGAGAGGGGGCAACAGCTGCTGCTCTATCTTGGTAATTAACTGTTGGAGAAATCTAAGTAATTATGCTTCTTGAGTGATGTAAGTTCTGCACCAAACAATTGTAAAATGTCATTTTGCAATAGCTTTACAGACACATGTACTTTTGAAATGAACTTAGTAACACAACTTAACTTAGAATGCCTTTAAGCCGCCAGAATGTCGAGTAGCTGCTATGCATTTCAGAAATCTGCAGGAGACTGATGATGTTAAATAAATAAATGCTGTCTCAAACCCAAACAATAGAACATTGGCAAGCAACCAGTGTATAAAGAAAAATGAAGACGACTTTGCTGATTTTTTTTTTGTTATTGTTACTAACCCAGCTGAGAGAAACATAGAAAATGCGTACACTGAATTTTTGCAAAATTCTTTGGTATGCTTTTTACATGTTAGCATATAAGCACTGGATCCAAAAACACCATCTGGATTTTTAAGAGTGGTTATCTCATAAGAAGTACCTGTCTGAAATTATTAAATACAAGTCCTATTTTGTTTATACTTTTGTTGCCCAGCAATATCAAGATATTCAAATCAGTTTTATAAATATACTTACTATAATTTCTATCTCTAACATACTTAATATATTTTCAAATATATTTTCAGAAAATTTCTTGGATGTATAAACCATAAAAAAATCCAGGCCACTAATAGAAACTGTGAAGTGACTGCTGATGTGAGACATGATGGGTCTGAACCGCTTGTAGATGTTATGTTTGGTAAGGAGCTCATTTTTAATCTTGACCAAAAAAAAGACCTTCTGGGTTTGTGTTGTTACGATGTTATTGTCTTCTCTATGATTTTTTTCTTTTTTTACTGTGGTTACTTTTTTTTTTGTTCTGGTCCATAGCTAAATATTGTGCAGCTGGGAGGAAAAAAGGAAGAGGGAGTAACTAACAGCCTGATGTCTAGATAAATGTGTATATATGTCTTCGTACTACAGTTAGATCTGGTAGATCTTAGATCAAAGAACTGACTTAACTTTAGGGTTGAGTTGACTTTTGTAGTGACGTACTTGTGTGACCTTGCAGTCAGGTGCAATTCCAGGGAAGTAAGTGTAGCTCTGTTTTGATCTAAGAATCTGTTCACTTTCTGTAGGTTTTTTTTTTTTATGTTATCTGCGGTGGAGGCATCTCAGTCTTGATAACAGAAAAGTTGAATACCTTTAGTTGCTTATGCAACTGAGTAATTTACTGTGCAGTTTGAAGGAACTGCTCATATGGATAAGACCATACATGTGCAGATGGACTTGCAGAATGAGGTCAACTGATGTACAACAAATTTCTTGGTTTCCTTTGAGGGCATAGTGAGCAGACAGGGAATTGATGGTGGAAATGTCATCAGTTCTGGAAGCGGCCCAGATTCTAGGCTGTGAACAGATGGCTCTAATCTGCTTTTGTCCTTTTCTCTGGCTGCATCTTCTTTCCTGCTGTGCTGTAATGGACCAATATGTCATGTAGCCCAATGAAGTTTTCATTATTATTGATTCTTGCTACTCCCTTTTCTTTAAACTTCCTATAAAGTATAGGAATATATTCAGAGAATCGGTAGAAATGTCAAGAGTGTTGAATGTACTTCATTTTGCTTAGGAAAGTCTAGTTATTTCAGTGTTGACATTGCTTGTTTCTCCCTCCCCCATGCCTCTGTCTTTCCCATCCTTGTCTCTAACTGTGATGTATTAAGACCTAAGCGGTAAAGCTTAATGTTTTTCACAGCATAAAACCAAAACAATTTATTTCACTAATGCCAAGAGCTACAGCACTGACCTCTTTGTTTTCTAAGAGCTGATTATTTTCCAAGTGAAGAGGTTGCAGCCCTTGTAGTTGGCAAACGTGGGGCTGGAACTTGGATGCCATGCATGGTATTGCAGTATATGGGTTTGAGTATGGCTTTTGTATTTGCAAATCTTGCAAAAATAAATAATTAACTTAGGTACAGTACTTAACTTCTACTGTGTCCTCCCTGATCTAAAATAATTTCTTTCAGAATTTTACAAATCTTAGTGCTCTCTTTTTTTTTACATTATAACCACCAGATTGTGTAAACCAATTTGTTGTTTTGGCTAAAGAAGTAAGTTAAACGGACCATAGACAACATGCTGCTAAAATGCTGAGCCATGTGTGGAAATTATGCCTTCCAGTGCCTTCTGTGCCTTCTGTTAAATGACTTTGAGGGCATAGTATGAGCCGTTCTCATCAAATATGCGTTCTTACTATAGGTATAGCTAGATAAATGTTTCAGATTTTTCAATAATGCAATACAGAAGTGAAAATTACATGCGTATTATGTGCAGTTTAATGTATTTGTTTGGTGGTGGTGCATAATCGGATTCCTTGGTAAGTGGAGTACTTTCTAATCAGACAAGATGAACAGGGTACTTGAATTTATATATACAAAGCAGAACTGCACACTGAAGTAATTGTGTCTTGTAACACAGACTTTGTGGCTTGTAAATTTTTTTCCCCTTACAGCTGATGGAGAGCGATTGATAATGAAGGGAGCCAACTTGACAACAATAGAAATGTTAACAGCATTGGGGTCCAGATGTAATGCAAAAGAGCTTAAGGAAGAACAGAAAAGCAAGAAGAGTCCCTGAAGAACAGAAAACCAACTGTGTTTGCATCTACATGTGTTAAAAACAGCAGGCTGCACAGAAGGCTTTTCTCCTACGCAACAAAACCTGAAAGAGAGAGATGGCCAAAACACTGATCAGGTTAACATGCAGCAGAATGAACCATTTAAATGTTCCCTGTCTTCACCTGAAGGAAAACATAGTGGATCTACAAATCTGCTAACACTACTGGGTCGGAGTGGCTTAAGATGCATGAATGCATCTTTCTAAGCAGCTGCCTCTCAGTCGTCTGCATATCGGACTAATATCGCATGTATTTGCATATAAATGTGAATAATGCACATATGTGCAATCATACACACTGCATACATATGCAATAATGCATCACAATAATGAGCTATTAAATTAATATTACAGTGAAAACAGATATCTTTGGACATTATTTCCTACAAAATTTCTATACAGTGGAATGCAAAATATTATTAGAGTGGTTATTTTTGAAAATTATTAAATACAAAAATTTGAAGAAACTTTGAAAGTATTCATCATTGACTTAGCTGAGGAACAGCAAGCTGCAAATACAGAGTGGATTTTGTAATACTATGTTTATAATACATCTGTTGCTAAGTCCCTGCCATTTTCTTCCTCTTTTTTTCAAGAAAGTGTGACATTTGCTAACTGTAAATTTAGCTCGGCAATTAAAGTAACAAGGTAATGGGACTGTGAACACACAGTAGAACTACTCATCCTGCATAAAAATAGCTAAGTTTAGCTCCAAGGGAAAGGGACATTAGGTTTTTTTGATAATTGGCGAAAAGGGCTATCTTTGAAGTTCAGTTTTGTAGTATTTTTGTCACTCACTTTTGGGAGATTTCATTAAATATTTTACGAAGATCAAAGGGAGAGCTTTATTTGGTGTTTATAGCCATATGTCCAACCCTGTTATTTATTAAAGTAAGTGCTCAGATGTCTCATCTGTATTGCAAAGCTCTCTGGGTTTGGGAGAGTTGATCTCTCCTCAGGCTGTGCAGGTGAAGGTGTCAACTGCACATGTATTTCATATGCATCAGTTTTGTTCTAGTTCAATTCATAATGAAAATGTAATTAAAGTTCCAGTTTTGAGAATTGCAGGTGCAGTACTATGGAGAGGCATTAGTTCTACCTGTTGTTAATCAGATGCCTGACTTTATAAAATTGTAGTATGTATTGCCAAAGTTAATTTGGCAGCAGATTTAGGGCACAAGTGTGAAACTAGTTTTACCTTACTTTTGCCAAAGTTTGTAAATGGACACAGTCCTTTCTGAAAGCAACATTGTTTTAAATAGCACTGTCAAGCTAGTTCTTTGCAACTTCTTCACTAGGATGCTGAAGTCAAGGTGATACCTTATGTTGGAGAAGCAGAGCTGTGCTAGAGACATTTGATGATATTTTGTGGTGCCTCCTCTGTGTGTTTGCAACAAATAGAAGAGAGTGAGATAAGATGATTGGGGCAGACGGGTCAATGAAATTTAGACATTGGAACAATAGATGTGAATGACTTAGTCTGGGATGAATACCTTCTCTGCAGTCTGTTATCCTTTTTTTTATTAGGCCACCAACTCTTCTGAGTGGTTTCAGAGTGCTGAGCTCCTGAACCTGCTACTGAGCTTCCTTCTAATGGAGGAGTTACGAAAACATCTGAAACTGTTTGAGAGGATTTTAAATCCTGTCAAGCTAGAACAGTATCCTAGAAAGTGGACCAAATAGAAATAAGGCTGTTCAAAGGACAGTTTGGGGTTTTGTTTTGTTTGGGTTTTTTTTTCCAGTTTAGAAGAACATCATATATCATGACTTTACCTGAAGAAGCCTTACAGGGAAAGTGAGAATTGTTCAAGTGGAAAAACACTGCAGAATTATTCATTCCCCGGTTAATCATAGAATCATAGAAGAGTTTGGGTTGGAGGGGACCTTTAAAAGTCATGTAGTCCAACCCCCCTGCAATGAGCAGGGACATCTTCAACTAGATCAGGTTGCTCAGAGCCCCGTCCAGCCTGGCCTTGAATGTTTCCAGGGATGGGGCATCTACAAGCTATCCAGGCAACCTGTTCCAGTGTCTCACCACACTCATTGTAAAAAATTTCTTCCTTATATCTAGTCTAAATCTACCCTCTTTATGGTTTAAAACCATTACACCTTGTCCTATCACAACAGGCCGTGCTAAAAAGTCTGTCCCCATCTTTCTTATAAGCCCCCTTTAAGTACTGGAAGGCTGCAATAAGGCCTCCCCACAGCCTTCTCTTCTCCAGGCTGAACAACCCCAACTCTCTCAGCCTTTCTTCATAGGAGAGGTGTTCCATCCCTCTGATCATTTTTGTGACCCTCCTCTGGACCCGCTCCAACAGGTCCATGTCTTTCTTGTGCTGAGGACTCCAGAGCTGGACGCAGTACTGCAGGTGGGGTCTCAGCAGAGCAGAGGAGAGGGGCAGAATCACCTCCCTCGACCTGCTGGCCATGCTTCTTTTGTTGCAGCCCAGGATACAGTTGGCCTTCTGGGCTGCGAGCGCACATTGCTGGCTCATGTCCAGCTTTTCATCCACCAGTACTCCCCAGTCCTTCTCTGCAGGGCTGCTCTCAATCCCTTCATCCCCCAGCCTGTATTGATACCAGGGGTTGCCCAGGCCCAGATGCAGAACCTTGCATTTGGCCTTGTTGAGCCTCATGAGGCTCACATAGGCCCACTTCTCGAGCTTGTCCAGGTCCCTCTGGATGGCGTCCCATCCCTCAGGCGTGTCAACTGCACCACTCAGCTTGGTGTTGTCTGTAAACTTGCTGAGGGTGCACTTGATCTCGCTGTCCATGTCATTGATGGAGATATTAAACAGTACTGGTCCCAAAATGCACCCCTGAGGGACACAGCTTGTCACCAATCTCCATCTGGACACTGAGCTGTTGACCACTACCCTCTGGATGCAACCATCCAACCAATTCCTCGTCCACCGAACAGTCCACCCATCAAATCCATATCTCTCCAATTTAGAGAAAAGGATGTTGTGGGGTTCCATGTCAAAGACCTTACAGAAGTCCAGATAGATGACACCTGTAGCTCTTCCCTTGTCCACTGATGTATTCACTCCATCATAGAAGGCCACTAGGTTGGTCAGGCAGGACTTGCCCGTGGTGAAGCCATGTTGGCTGTCTCGAATCATGTCCCTGTCCTCCTTGTGCCTTAGCCTAGCTTCTAGGAGGATCTGTACCATGATGTTCCCAGGCACAGAGGTGAGGCTGACAGGTCAGTAGTTCCTGGGGTCCTCCTTTCTGCCCTTTTTAAAAATGGGTGCAATGTTTCCCATTTCCCAGTCACCAGGGACTTCACCTGACTGCCATGACTTCAAATATCATGGAGAGTGGCTTGGCAACTACATCAGCCAATTCTCTCGGGAGTCTGGGATGCATCTTGTCAGGTCCCATAGACTTGTGTATGTTCAGGTTCCTCAGGTGGTCACGAACCTGATTTTCTCTTACAGTGGGAGGGACTTTGCTCCCCCAGCCCCTGCCTTGTGGTCCATCCACTCGAGAGGTGTGGGAAGAGAGGTTGCCAGTGAAGACTCAGGCAAAGAAGTTGTTGAATATCTGTTGTGGTTTAACCCCAGCTGGCAACTAAGCACCACACAGCTGCTCGCTCGCTACCCCCACAGTGGGATGGGGGAGAGAATCGGAAGAATAAAAGTGAGAAAACTTGTGGGTTGAGATAAAGGCAGTTTAAGAGGTAAAGCAAAAGCCATGCATGTAAGCAAAGCAAAACAAGGAATTCATTCACTCCTTCCCATCAGCAGGCAGGTGTTCAGCCATCTCCAGGAAATCAGGGCTCCATCACGGGTAGTGGTTACTTGGGGAGACAAACGCCATGACTCCGAATGTCCCCCCCTTCCTTCTTCTTCCCCCAGCTTTATATGCTGAGCATGACGTCATATGGTATGGAATATCCCTTTGGTCAGTTGGGGTCAGCTGTCCCAGCTGTGTCCCCTCCCAGCTTCTTGTGCACCTGGCAAAGCATGGGAAGCTGAAAAAGTCCTTGACTGGTGTAAGCACTACTTAGCAACAACTAAAACATCTCCGAATTATCAACACTGTTTTCAGCACAAATCCAAAACATAGCCCCATTGTAGCTACTATGAAGAAAATTAACTCTATCCCTACCAAAACCAGCACAGTACCTCAGCCTTCTCCTCATCTGTTGTTACCAGTTTGCCAGTCTTACTCACTAGGGGGGATACGCTTTCTTTGACCTCCTTGTATTCTTCTTTGACCTTCAGGTATTCATATGCTCAAAAGCCCCCTTATTGTAATACATCAATGATTTTTGTGATTTTTTTTTTTTTTTAGTTTTTTCTTTGACAGTTTGTACAACGATGTCAGTGTGTAAAACTTGTGTTTAAACAAATAGCCATCTGTAAGTGCTTAAAGAGTAAAACAGGGGTATAGTAATATTAAGTTTCTGTAGTGTTTATATTGGCCCAAGATTGGGGTTTATATTTATGAAGAGAAAAGGGAGAAGAACAAAGATCCTAGTTCCGGCTTTTGATAGCCAAAATAAATCCTCTCCACTGTTGAAGAAAGGTGAATTTTTTTTTTCTTTGCTTGCATGGATAGACATCCTGCTCTGGTAAGACACGCTCTTACTAGGTGCTTTCATTTTAACCCAGAGATGCCCAACCTTTTTGCCTAGTTTAGGCCGAAGGCCTGTAACGTTGCCGTTGAGAGATGGCTGACAATTCAGTGGATGAGGTGTTAGCTGACACTGCTTTTTCTGTGTGTGCTAGTAGCTGCAATTTGCAGTGGTAAAACTCCGATATGTTTCGTGCATGAAAAGAAGTAATGACTGGGATTTGAGTATGTAAGGTATAAAGGAAAACATACAGGACAGAAAAATAAAGGTAAAAATGTGCATTCTCAAGACTGCAAGATATTGAAGTAATATAAACAAGCAATATGGGCAAGGAGCTACTTCTCTGGTGATTATTATGCTAATACATAGAAAATTGCTCTCCATATAGATAAAGGTATGAATTTATTTTTCAAGTATGTTAAAGATAATTTTTAATGAATTTCTTCTCTAAGCATTTAGATAACTTTGTTGCAGGCTGTTCCTACAGTATCAATTTCTGCTGCTGATTGACTGAAACAAAGCCAAGCGACCTGCTGCTCTGACATCTTCCTGACATGCACAGTCTAGGGCTGTGGATGTAGAGGGTATTAAGGTCAGTCATGCAGAACAAAGCGGGGCTCGATGAGCATTGACTTTGCATGTTATTATTCTCTAGCCCACTAATCTTGATTACTCTACCCCACCAAAAATGTGGGTGCTTGCCTAAATATAAAAGGAACTGGAACAGGCCCTAAAAACACTAGGATTAACTAAATACAAACACCATGTAGGGTATCTGATAGCAGATGATGACATTAAAATGTCTAGATCTCTAATACCTGGAGATTTAAAACAACGATTAGAATCATCTCAGACCTGTTTATCGTACAAATAAATACCTATTTATTTAGAAGTTCTTGTCAATGCATAGGGAAAACAGTCCTGAAACAGATGAATGTGCCATTCAGATAACACTAGCTGGTCAGGGTACTCCCTTTTTGAATATCTGCAGCATTGTTTTTAGAAAAAGATAATGGTATCTTTATGGAAGATTTCAACTGGGAGCAGCAGTGTTAGTGAACATTTCCACAGCAAGTTTTAACCACTAGCTGGTCCAAATAAGTACAAAATTGCAATGTCCTGATGCCTTTCTTGCAAGGTAGAAACAAGTAGAAACATGCTATCAGAGATAGTTCATGCACGCCAGCGCAGATTCTGTTCTTTGTTATTTGCGGGGATCTCAATTTGGGCAATTTCGTGCTACCTATTGTAGGAAAAACTAGGTGCAATACAGTATTGCTGCGCAAGCCCCGCTTGAGGAGTGGAAGATGCTTTAAATATCAATTATTTTGAAAATGTTGCAATCTAATACATTTTTGCTGTTCATGAACATGCAAAAGGTGTCATCTACTAATTTCAGAAAATTGCCTAAAAGTATTCACCCTGTTGGATGGGGAAGAATGCATTAGTTTTGGTTGGCTTTTCCTAGTTCTTCACCTCTACTATATATGAATTTTTAATGACCAAGGAGTTTATATGGTGTAAGGAAGCCAAAATAAAAAAAAAAAAGTAAATATCCTTGGACTCTTATTTAACAGCTCTCAAGACTTTTGCTCCCAAATGTATCTTCTGCAGGTGTACACACTCCTTGCAGTTTAAGAATTGGTGGCTTACTGCGCACCTCATCAACTACATGTGCGACCAGTTTCCCTGGATGCCGGGCCCTGCTTCTCCACTGGGTGGTTTGGAGTCACCTTCAGACTGACAGGTCACCTATCAGCAGTGCCTCTCCCAACCGCACTTCCCTCCCCTCCCTTCTCCTTCTGGCCTAATAGACTTTTTCCTTCCTGGTACTATTAGATCTCATCCAGTCTCGCCTTTTCCTCCTGGAAGGCCTGAGTCACTCTTCTGAGCCTTTTTTATTGTCTGCCAAGAGCTTGCGGTAGCTTCAAGCAGCCAAGGTGCTTTGCTCCTGGTAGACCACTACTTGTTCTCTTTTTCCTGCTCAACCTCACTCTGTATGCTGAGAAACGTTGGGACAGAGCAGCATGAATGGTTAGAGGTCCTACTTTGCTTCTGATCGTCTTTAACTTAACAACAAATCATCTTTACATTGAGCAGGCCTCCTCAAGATTTTACAAAACTAAGGCTGTGCCCAGGGATAGATGTTAGTGGTGTGAGGGCAAAGGAGTTGCCGACGTGTTTTGGTGATGTCTCGTTAAGTTTCAAATTGGTACTTGAAAGCAGAGTTACGGGCAAGCGTAGAGACTCTGCTTGACTTAAAGCGGTCTCCTATGTACTGGCAGTGCTGCCAGCAGAGGTTAATAGCATATCAAAGGAGATCTCTGCATTGTGCTTCACTGGATGAGGCAAGTTTGACTTGCTTACATATGAAAAGAACATTTTAAGACAAAATAGCTGGAAAAGTGGACCAGCAGACCTGTTTGTGAAGGGAATGCTCGGTTAGTAGGAGCAAAGCCTGGGAAAGAGGAGTCCTTCATGGACAGGTTTTCACCACCCAGACTGGCAATCCCTGCAGGAAGTTCAGAGGACAGGCAGGAGGCAAAGCAGCAGGTTCCTTCCTTTCTCAGGCACTACTTCTCTGTTTCTTTTGACCCCTCCACCCTTTTTCAGCGAAGAGTCAAAGGCCAGCCTTACTGTAAAAACAGCATGGTCAGCATGCAAAGCCAGCACGTTTGTCATCTCAAATGCAGTTCTTGCACAGATTCACTGAATTGTCTTTTCATTATGGTGAATCTGAGAGGTTCAAATCAGTTGCACGACTAAAAGAAATGATAATTATTTTTATGGGGTTTTTAAAGTCTCTTTTTCTAGGTGGGGCTTTATAGAACTTGTCTTCAAAATCCCCATCTCAAATGAATTTTGAAGTATTTACTGGAAATGGCAAATTTAAGAATTGGATTATTAATTCTTCCTTTCCTTCACATAGCTAGATCAGCATCAAGTTAAGCTGCACATAAAAGAAAAATCTAGTAGCCAGAATCAGTACCAGAAACTATCTTGTGGCAGAAGCATAGGAAAAAATCAGGGAACTGCAATGTAATTTCTTACCTCCTTATACATTTTCTCTGGCCTAGATGTTAGATACGTAAGATCATATCTTGAGAAGGAATCAAGGACATAAACCCAAATACCATGAGGCTTTTCAAGTCTAGAAGAGCAAACTGGAGAATACCTGCTGGTCTTGCATGGTTGCCTGAGATGCCAGAGGCAAGAATTTTCTTAGAAGATCTTTTGAACACGAGTCAAGTAGTCAACACACTTGGCAAACTTAGTGTGTTGGCAATGGGAATGGGATAATAGTGAAAACTATCATCTTCAGCTTCCAAATGGCTTTTCCCTAGGTTCTTCTACAGTCCATGAAAGAGGAGATCTTTTCTCAAAGGCGAGTCAGGATCGGAAGCTAATGCTTGAGCGACACTCCGGAGAGCCTCTCTCTTCCCACTGTGTGCAGGTGTGAGGGGACTTGTGCTTTTTGGCAAAAGCTAACCTTCCTCAACAGTGCCCCAGGGATCTATTTCACACCTAAGCCCTTGTCGCCCCAGCATGAAGTCCTTTGGGAGCCCTGATCTGGTAGACAGGCTACACGTATTCCTAACACCTTACGACAGGGCTTTGCTCAACACGAAGAGCAGCAGTTGCAGTCCCTCTCACTCCAATGCTGCTGGGAAAGGCGTCGATAGCCACATCACACTGAGAAGACCCTTCCTCTGTAGAGGATGTGTCAGGCTCTGCGTTCCATATTTCTATAGCTGTGATGCTCCCCTTGGTGACATCCTAAGAATGAAAAGTAGTGCAATTGTTATAACTATAAATAAAACTTTCTTCCTGTCGTCAATTAATATCCTTAGTAATGAAACTCACCTGATAATGTGCAATCAAAAAAATGCTGCTAAAACTTTATACACCCCTTCCAAAATCCAGTGGACACATCTGTAATTTGTGATTCTACATTTCATAGGCTAATTACTCATCATTGGTAGAAATATTTCTTTTGTCATTATTTATTCCAAATCATTTTGCCATTCCTTGTCCTTGCCCTTATGTCCTTATTGTTCCAGACTACACAGAAAGGACAGGCGGGGTTTTTATTTGGCTTTATTTATAGAGCTTTGGGATAATTTTTTGTACATCTGAGGTTTCTAAAAAGCCACGCCAGAATATTATCTTTCTGAAAATCTCCGCTGTGAGCAGGTATCCCCTGCTAATATGCTTTTGTTTTATGTGGATCAAAGGCCTCTTCAGTGCTAAAACTACAGCTATGGACAATTTGTAGTCATCCTGATCTCTTTTCTAACATTGTAATGACTATGCTGATTATCAAATTCTGAAGATAAATAAAAATACTTCTATACTAATGTGTGGATGTTTGCTATTCAGGGTAGATACTGCTGCTAAATAAAGAGGGTTTTTCAAAGCTTCCAAATTTAGACACAAGTTCATATATCTGCAGACACTGTGAGCTGGGCTGGAACTAACATCAGGTCATTTTTGTCTGGAATGAGGAAAATGAAGCCTGGACTGCTCTTTCTGGTCACTGTAGGCTCTGGAGCTTTCTCTCCTGTCTTTTAGGCAGGGTACAACTGGTGACCTGTCACACCATTGCCGCAGTAAACTTTGCCCTCGATGTAAGCATTTCCCTTTAAACTTGCTTTGAACATGCTGCTGACAATGTACAGGACATACGCTGAGATTGCCGGCGTGTTAATTGCATTATAGTAATGCTCTGTGGCATCAGCAAGGATCGGGGCTCTGGTTGGCTCGGCTCTGAACACGGGCACGTGTGAGCCTGCCTGTCCCCGACAGCCAGCCACCCAGAGCAGATGCAGCAGTGGCCAGATCCAGAGCAAGGACTCCTTGGACCCATGCTCCTTAGACTAAGCCATGCTGGAGAGTAAGATGGCTTTGTTTTGAGTCGAAAGCTGAGATGTATCACGCAAAGCCCGTTGACAAAACACAGGCTATGTCCAGCTCTTTTAGCTCAGAGGTAATGAGATGCCAATACGCTAGAAGATCTTGTGCGTATTGACATACAAATGAAAACTTGTAGGTTCATGTGTTGCCTCATAATCCCTAGTCTAGTGTTGCCCAAGCAAAGAGCTCCTGAGCTGCAGTAAAGCTTACCTAGGCCAGCTATGCAACCATAGCATGTGTTTCATCATGTCTGCCCAGTGATGACATGGCTGGGAAGGGAAAACCACACTTGTACAACAAGGAAACAGAAACAAAGCTGTGCTACCTATGCAATTTTTCTCATCCATGCCTTGGGGGTGAGTAACTATTACTCATAGACTGCTTTAATTTTTTTCACAGCTAGGGATAGGCTGAAGAGTAAAATTTGGGCTGTGGTGTCCAATTTTCCTGGCAATTTTTTAAGGCTTAATTAAGTGCTAATCTTGTCTAGAAGAAGCCTACCACTTAGAGAAGGTAGTATATATACATGATAAGCCTGTCTACTAGAAGGAAAGTGCGATCCTCCCTGTTACACAGTAAAGCAAAGTATAGCACTATCAGATTGGGTTCCTTCCAAGTTAAACATATGGGCAGTTTAATGAGTAAAGGTCTAGGGAAAAAGTTACACCTCCTATACAACCTGATCAGCGATATGTTGCAGACGAGGAGGTGGTGGTTCTCTGCCCTGCCCAAGCAGCAGGTATTATGACTCCAAAAGACAAAATATGGCTTGGCTTGCATGCAGTGGGTAATGCTATGGCTACGTGAAAAGAAACCTCAAACACTGCTGGCCACAGCTTCCCAACTCTCACGTCAGATGAAGCATCACTGCACAATGCACACTTGCCCAAAGGAGTAGAAAGAAGGCCTCTGTGCACTCTTTAGCCTTGGTCCTTTTCTTTGCACTTGGTAATGAAGGACTAATATACTCCCCTCCTACGGGATGCAAGGGCTTGACTACCTCGGGAAAACATTCGCTCTGGCAGGCCCAAGCTGCCAAGGTGGTGGTTGCTCCTAACTGTGGCTACGTGCTTTCCGTGCAGCTAATTTCCACGGAAAAACTTACACTTCTCATTGTAAATTTGATTCTCCTTCCCTTGGACAATGTATAGTCTAACGTGGAAATGAGCAAAACTTCAGAGAACTTCAGGTGTCTGCACTGAAACAGTAATATGTGGCTTAGGAATGGAACGCTTTTCATATGAATACATGTGTTTGCTGCTTCTCTTTTGGTATATCTAGAGAGAAGAGGAGTCGGCACACACAAAACACGTCTGACCGTGATGTCAGCCTCAAACCAGGCAGGAATTGGGATCTATAAAGACAGAGCCCCGTGGTCCAAGCATCTCTGAGTATCTGACCATTTTATTTTGACTCCCAAAGTAGGGAGCTGCATTCCCTCACCTTTGAAATATTTGACCAATATATATATACGGTACCGTCATAGTAAAAAAACCCCATATATTTTGTAGCCCAGTCCGCTTCTACCTTACCCAGAAGGATACATCTCTGGTCCCTCTAGCTACTTTATTTGCTATGTGAGATACCACAAATTTCTGCACTATCTTGTTTCAAAGAAGTTTTGAGATGTGGCTTTGACGTTATCACAGCCAGTAATCTATGTCACGGGGTTAATTTGCAAAACATTAGATTTTTGTAAAAATTCAGAGAGATTTTTCACGGTATCCTAACAGTCTGCATTTCAGGAAAGAGAGATAAGATTCTCTTTTTTTGTTACATCTTATATGAATTTACATGCCTAGAACTGAAAAATTTGTGAGGAGAATAAATCAAAACAAATGACTTGTGGGAGGATTCAAAAACATAGCAACGTTCTACACAGGTAGGTAGCTGGATCTCCATGTACTTCAGACCCAGGAATGCTGTCTCACCACTAGATGGAAATAGTGGATTTTACATCTTCTGCTGCATTATCAGCACTTACACCTGAATACTATTTGCATATCGTAAGCCATCTGCAGGCAGCACTGCAGAAATGTGGATCCGAAATTCTTTGCTAGCATACATGGAGTAAAGCCAAGATTTCTGTTTCTGGAAATTGTCCCCATTTTACAAGACTGAAGACTTCTTGATCTAATTGCTTTTCATTTATCCTTTCTGTAAGCAACCAGGAAAGAACTGCAGGACGGATGGCATTTTGGTTCTGCTACCATCAATTAGGTAGTAAACATCAGCCTAATTTAAAATCTACTCCGAAGTCTCTTGCGCAAGACCAAAAAAAAAAGATAAAAGTGGAAGGACGTTGAAAGTCTTGTGTTTCAATGTACCTACTTAATGACAAAAAAAGCAATGTGGCTTGCTGCCTTATGAGCAGACGCTATAGCGTTGTTTGCATATTAAAAGCAAACATATAGTCAGAGAAGTGGAAGCTAATTAAAGGCAGCTCAGTAGGGAAGAATAGTTAAACAGAAGGATTTTTTTTAAAATCTCAGCTGAAAAATGAGCTGATTACTTAGTGTATGACAAATCCGACCTTTTCTAGAAAGTATCGAACCTTCAAAGTGATTCAGTTTAGCTCTACTAAGTTGCATCACCGCAAAGCGTAAAGGGAAGCGTCCTCCTTGCACCAAAACATTTGGATTCACGGCACCTTCTCATGTTGTGAAATTCTGGAACCAGCACAGGGACCTTGCTGTCTTCTCCAGTTTTGACGCCTCAGTCTCAAACTCCTCCACAAAAGTACTAGCAGAGAAACAGCCACGGCTACTCCATCAAAAAACTCCAGGCACTAGGTATATCTTTGGATTTCTATTTTTCTGGTCAGGAGAAAGTAGCTCTGGGTTTCATCCAGTCTGACTGACACAAGGCCAAAAGAGGCAGAGACTGGCATAATCCTGGTGGTGGAAACAAATCTTGGGGATACATTGGAATTGGAATTTCTGTTGTGACTTAGAAATACCAGCTTTCTCACAGAATATGACAGTAAAGCTCTCTGCTCACCTGACAGAATTTGACAAAAGATTGGCCCAACCCTCATGGGGCCTGGTAACAGCGTGTATTTTACGATGGTACTTCTGTGCCAGTGTGCAGCAATGGCAACCGCTGTGTTTTCCTTTAAGAAGTAGGAATTAGGGTATTGCAGTTCAATATGGACTGAACCCAAGGTGCCAAATCTGCATTTTTCCGGTGCTAAAGCATGAGGCTGCATTCAGGCTTCGATTTTTTCTGTGTACTGCAAGTACCTGCATTAGTTCTGTATTCTGATTGATCTTGTTTGCTACCTGATCACTGTACGTATGTAACGGGTCTGCTCCCAGGTCAGCAGCAAGCTAGAGATTGCTGTAGTTTGGTAATACGTGAAACACCAGCGGGCCTTGGGGGGATGCCGGGAAGGCCTGCGATCAAACCCAATAACTGTTTTGGGATGTTGGCTCCTTATTGCTCTGTCTCCGCGCCACATGATGCCCCATGCTTGCTTGTTCCTGAATAAAAAGCATGATGCATAATAAATGGCATAATTTAGGATTCAGTGCCCCAGACTGCAAAAAATTCCCTGGAGCCAAAACCCTGGAAGCCAGCTTTGGACCCCACAGGTGCCAGAGCACGGCGCACCGGACTCTTTCACCGCGGCAGGTGCCGGGTGGTGTTTGTGTCCGAAGTGGCGTTGAGGCTGCGACATCCCTCGGCGGGATGGCTCCGGCAGTGTCCCACGGTTTCTGGGCGCAGCGTGCCGTCCCGGGGAGCCGCAGGCCCGGGGTGCAGACAGCGTGTGCGTGTGCGGGAGGAGGGCGGGAGGAGGGCGGGCAGCGGCGCGGC
>WAAD01027350.1:34017-94250 GCA_013389945.1 Fregata magnificens | reverse complement strand
GGGGGGCGGTGGCTGGTGGGGCCGCACGCCAGCGCTGCTGCCAGGGCCCGGCCGGGCTCACAGCGCCCGGTGGCCAGACACAGACCTGCTGAGCCTGGGCTGCTCTCCCGTGAAGTCACCTTGGGTGTCTCCTCAGGAGAAAGCCGAACCGGATCAACTGCCTACGGGTAACCGACAGCTGACTGCACTGCCAGAGGCTCTTTGTATTCTTCTGGGGGTAGCACCCTTACCTCAGGGAGAGTCCTGGCTTGTTATCCCCACTTCCAGGTTGCTGTAACAACAGGAGCTTACTGAATCGAGAACAGACCTAACACCAGGAGCCTCCTCTGCAAGTTCAGATTTACCACCTCCCTGTCAGCATCCTGGCCAACAGGTGATAGACACCTTGCAGCGTCTCTAGCCCACGAGCTATTATTTTCTGCAATTTTTTCACTGCTGAAAGCTAGGATACTTTCTCATGAGGCGGAGAACGTGGCCTGGAATGTCTTTGGAGGGAGGAGAGGAAGGAATTTAGGTCTTGCACTCTTCACGTAAAATACAAAAGGCTTCAACTGCATTTACACTCTGCAGACAGTGGTGGCTGTAATTGCATTTTGTGAGAGGCCTATCAATATGTCATAGCTATGATGTGAGAAAGCCTTCTGGACTGAGCCCTTTGGGAGACTTTGATGGAGGAAATTCAAGAATTTTAAGCTCAGCTCAGTTCAGCCATGGATTAGGATGCTGCGGTGCTCACACCTGACAGCCAGGGCTAGGCATGTGCCAAATTGCAACTTCAAAGTAGAAATTAAGTGCTGCAACGGCAGAGCACCTCCCATGTGTAGGCAGCAACTAAGTGTTGTTTGTTTGTTTTTAGATCGCAATCTTGAGCCAGTCACTTTTCCTTTTTACAATTACAATTTAGGCAATTAAATTTACTCCAAGTCACACTTTAGGAGCCAGTCCTTTATTGGATCTCACCCTCACTGACTACTTAGGAAACTCTCAGCCTTTGATCCTATTGATGCACCATAAATGAGATTCTGCAGATTCTGCTCAATCTGTATAAAAGAACATTCGAGGATAAATAAGTTTGAATTTCACTCCTTGCCATATGGAAAACATACGTGGCTCATCTCTGTTTAGTTGGATTCCAAGGTGTAGCTGATCACATAACTCTGGACTCGGGACTGGACAACAGCAAAAGGGTGGGTTGGGGGTCACTGTGACAATAATTTCCAGTTCTGGTCAGAAAAGCTGCACTGAGGAGGACTAGTTTTTGCTCTGCAGTCTCAAGCTTAAGGCTTGGTCCTGAAATCTGAGTCTGGAGAAGCAGTGGCTGGGAAGTACTTTGTTATTTCCACCTCCCAAGGAAACTGTAATCTTTGCTTTGTGGATTCAGCCATCACACAAGTATCCTGTGTACTCCAGGGGAGTGCTGTGCTGTTACGTGACATTTTCTAACTACACCAGCTGCAGAGCCCAGACACTCACTGACTTGGTAGCACTTTCTGCTCCATCTTGTTGCTTATCAATTCTTGGTTCAGATCTGCACTTTCCAGTTTGATGGATTCATGTTTGTTGCCTGATTGCCCTCTTATTCTTATCTTCATCCTTCAGATCAAAAAGCCTCAAGCAAACGACTCAAACTGTGCATGCAGGGGCTGAGGCAGGGTGAATCTTTTTGGCTGAAGAGTTATGAGGGCTGCTGTCTCCAGAGGATGAGTTTTCAGTCAGTCGCAAAGCTGATTTCTCTCACGGTCCTTTTTTTGTGTGTGTGACTAAGCACTATTTTGCATGGTAGTGGTTTTCTATTTCACAAGTCCATACTTTGGATACAGGATGTAGAAGACGAACTTCTACTAAAAATTGAATGTTTGCAATTGTGTACAGAGTGATGGAAGAGTATTTCTTGAGTAAGTTGAAATAAAGGTGCAGGTGGATTAATCTGTCAATTAAAAATAATTTGTAGAATTTTTAAAGTGCTCAGAACTTGAAGGGAATAATTTCATATTAGTTTAAGCCTTTGTGCTTGTTTTCCTGTTTATTGTTTATTTCTGTTTGTAAAAATTCAATGCTGAGTTTTGGGACATCTGCGAGTCCTCTAGAGGGCAAAATAGATTTAACTTCAGCTCCCTGAGGAAGCTAAAGAATAACCCTGCAAATAAGCTTTTTCTTTCTTCCTCATCAGTGGATAATTTAAAACATCCTCTTTCTTTGTGGCTCTTGAGCTTTGATTCTCAAATGTACTTAAGTGCCTAATTAAATGGGAATTAGGTATTTGAATTCTTGTGTGGCCCTAAGCCTTAGGGTTTAACTGACTTTGTGACACTCTGTGCCTCTCGCCTTGCAGGTGTGGGTATGGCCATGAGAAAAATGGGAAGCATGGCCAAACCAGATGTTTACATTATTAAGGATGGGGACACAATCACCGTAAAAACAGAAAGCACCTTCAAAACTTCACAGTTCAGCTTCAAACTTGGTGAGAAATTTGAGGAAAATACATTAGATGGCAGGAAAACTCAGGTCAGTATACTAGATTTTCTACTGAAAAAAACCACATTTCTTTGGGTGTTTTACAGATGGAGACACTTTTTAAAAGTCAGTTTTGACATCCATACTAATAATGCTTTATNCCCCCGATTAAGCAACTTCCAAAGAGGGAAAATGCTGAAACCAGTAATGTCTTGTGTATTTTGCTGTTTTCAATTTGTAGCAGAAGCATTGTGTTAGTAAAACTAACAGACCTCTAAATCCATGTTAAAGCCAAATGTCACTTCATTTGAAGCCTGTGGAAAAAAATCCCATTGATGTTTAATCAGAGGCAATTCAGCCCTAGGGTTAACCTTTCCGCTCAGTCTCGTATTTGCATAACAAGAGAGCCTGGTTCAGTGTGCAGTGGGATAACAGACACACAAGGCATACGTGTGAATCACAGTCCCTAATCTCCAGTTTTAGAAGGCAAAGAGCTTCTCCTTGCACCAAGGAGGGAGAATATTCATCCAAAGGGAGGTTAAACACAAAGAAGCCCTCAAATATGTCTCTCTCATTTCCTTGTGTGAGTGCTCTCTGTGTACCACCTCCCCCTCCAGCCACACACTGGCAATTCGTCTATTGTTGCAAGATCAGATAAGCGTTACACAAAAGCTCAAAGCCCATGTACAAAGAGGTGAACAGAGAACATCGTCTGCTCTTGTTAATTGAAATTGTGCACGCTGTTAAAGGTCTGCCTGATGCAGGAATGTGTCAGAGCAGTGAGGGAACAAGCAGTGACCTACCGTAAGAAGAGGATCAAGAAAACACTTAAGATAATAGACTGGCTTTGTAGATGTCAATGGCAAAATTACTATTGAGTGAGCTGGGGTGGGAATTTTTCCTTTGGAATAAGTTGTTGGAAAGCCTCAGTCTCCATCAAATCTTGTGGGTAAAATATTGATGTTCGGGTTCTTCTTTCAGACCCTTGTCAGCTTAAAAGATGATGGGTCATTGATTCAGGAGCAGGAGTGGGATGGCAAGAAGACCATAATAACACGGAAACTGGTGGATGGACAATTGGTGGTGGTGAGTTCAGTCCCGCTTTCTGATCCCTGAGCGCTGCTGGCCGGTAGCCTGAAAAGTAACTCTAAAAGATCTTTTCCTTATAGTCTGTACTGAAGCTAACGAATAAATTAATCTCTTTATCTTCTAGGAATGCGACATGAATGGTGTCAAGTGTGTTAGAGTCTACCAGAAAGCATGAGGACATCTTCATGTTCAGTAGGAACTTGCTACAAATAACTCAGTTCAGTGGACAGAGCTCCTTCACACTCCGTATTTTCCTTTTCCCTGTTTTCTAGTATTTCAATGGACTGAGTAGCTGAGTGCAATCCTTTTTAAAAGCCGTGATCTAACTATTATGTAACTATTCTGAACTTATGAGGCTATTCAATAAAATTGTCAAATATATGAAGTGGAAATGTTGTTACTATAGTGGAATTTTAAAGTGAGGTTTTATAAAAACTCAGTTTGGTTTTAGGCTCTACTACAAACTGCCTTCAGTTCAAGATAATGCAATA
This sequence comes from Fregata magnificens, assembly GCA_013389945.1. Classification (NCBI taxonomy): domain Eukaryota; kingdom Metazoa; phylum Chordata; class Aves; order Suliformes; family Fregatidae; genus Fregata; species Fregata magnificens. The sequence continues at coordinate 90,216 of WAAD01027350.1, read as the reverse complement.
TATGGCAAGGAACAGTTAATAGCAAGCTGAATTTTGACCAGCATCCTTAATTGTAAGGTAGTAAAATCTGAAATAGAAAAACCATTCAGAGTTCAGGCTCTAGAGTTGTTTCTAACTTGCATGTTACAAAGTAAATAGAATTGGGTGGGTATAAATAAGAGATAAGGTGTTTAAGTAGAGGAATGTATTTTCAGGGGTTAGTTTGTTTTTTCAAGTTTCAAACCCACAAATTTCTTATCTGAAAAAATATATACTGGTGAGACAATGGACATGATAAACTTAAGCAAACACATACATGCTTTACTGAAAGGAAGCCTTATTTTGAGAAGACTCTTTCTTTGTTTTCCTAGCAAAATTCTTATTTCCTGCCTAGTAGCATTCTGAAAATTCTTAACCAAAATCTACTGAAATACTGCCTAAAACTTAAAGCCTCATTTTATTTTATTTTATTTTTAAACTGGCTTGAAACAGCTAGCAATGGAGTTTATATGCTTTAAAGTGCCATAATAAATAATCAGAAATATCAGTGTCTTGAGTATTACTTTTACACGGGTTGGGAAACAGAGCCTACAGTGCTACTATTCTTCCAAAGAGTTGCCAGATCAAAAAAATTTAAAAAGGTTTAGGTGAATTTCCATCACACAAGGCAAACATGTCCTAAAAGTGAAACTGGTGACAGGTGATGGGGAGATTTCTATCAGATTCAGAAGCCTGGGGGATCATGCACACTTCCAGTTTGCAGCATCAGTTGTTGCAGAATCCATTGCTACTTCAACCCTACTGATATTTTAGCTGCTCAGAGCATGTATCATATTACTGAGCTTATCCTAATAGCAGAAAAGTCTGTTCTTTTATGTTCATCCTACCAACCATGGAAAATGACTTTTCCCATAATTTTGGACCATTTATCCTTTTCATAATTTCCTGGCTATTTATGAATCATCCCTGTTACTTATGTCATCTGAAAGCATATTTCTTGCAATTTTTTTTTTCATGATCTGTATAAAAGTAAATATTTTTCCTGCTCTCCTAATGTCTCCTTTTTGAGTTAGCCATTTAGTATTTTTCCTGACTTTAATGTGAACCCTGAAGATCTATGCCATATTCTTATACAGGACATTAGAAACAGATTTTTTTTATTAGGGGGAGGAATCTCCCTATAGAAACAACAGAAACGGGAAACAAACTGATCTGATGAGGAACCCTGGTTAGTTGTCGTAATTTAACCGCAGTTGGCAACAAAGCACCACACAGCTGCTTGCTCACACTCCCCCTGCCCGGTGTGATGGGGGAGAGAATCTGAAAAGCAAAAGTAAGAAAACTTGTGGGTTGAGATAAGAGCAGTTTAATAATTGAATAATAATGATAATAATAATAATAATATTTATAATGAAAAGGAAAACAAAAAAAGAGAGAGAGAGGAACAAAACCCAGGAAAAACAAGTGATGCAACTGCTCACCACCTGCCAACCAATGCCCAGCCCGTTCCCGAGCAGCGATTGCTGCCCCCTAGCCAACTCCCTCCAGCTTTATGTGCTGAGCATGACGCCATATAGTATGGAATATCCCTTTGGCCAGTTTGGGTCAGCTGTCCTGGCTGTGCCCCCTCCCAGCTTCTTGTGCACCTGGCAGAGCAACGGGACGCTGAAAAGTCCTTGATTTAGGGTAAGCGCTACTTAGCAACAACTAAAACATCAGTGTGTTATCAACATGATTCTTGTCCTAAATCCAAAACACAGCACTATACCAGCTACTAGGAAGAAAATTAACTCTCTCCCAGCCAAAACCAAGACATAAGTTTATGATCAGAAATATACGAAATAGTAGCAGGAGAATGGGTGCAGCAATCCACAGCATGGTATGAAAATCCTGCCTCCCTTCCAAAAGAAACAACATTACTGCTTTAAGCAGGACATTATGCCTTCTTTGGGGTCACTGGTCTATCACTTACCGCTGCTTGTTTACTCTTCTGATACTGGGTAGTGTTAACTGTTTATCTTCATTTGAATGGAAAAAGCTTCCAATGTCTTTTATAGGACATCCGTTTTGATTACAATGAGATCACNAATTGGGTGGGTATAAATAAGAGATAAGGTGTTTAAGTAGAGGAATGTATTTTCAGGGGTTAGTTTGTTTTTTCAAGTTTCAAACCCACAAATTTCTTATCTGAAAAAATATATACTGGTGAGACAATGGACATGATAAACTTAAGCAAACACATACATGCTTTACTGAAAGGAAGCCTTATTTTGAGAAGACTCTTTCTTTGTTTTCCTAGCAAAATTCTTATTTCCTGCCTAGTAGCATTCTGAAAATTCTTAACCAAAATCTACTGAAATACTGCCTAAAACTTAAAGCCTCATTTTATTTTATTTTATTTTTAAACTGGCTTGAAACAGCTAGCAATGGAGTTTATATGCTTTAAAGTGCCATAATAAATAATCAGAAATATCAGTGTCTTGAGTATTACTTTTACACGGGTTGGGAAACAGAGCCTACAGTGCTACTATTCTTCCAAAGAGTTGCCAGATCAAAAAAATTTAAAAAGGTTTAGGTGAATTTCCATCACACAAGGCAAACATGTCCTAAAAGTGAAACTGGTGACAGGTGATGGGGAGATTTCTATCAGATTCAGAAGCCTGGGGGATCATGCACACTTCCAGTTTGCAGCATCAGTTGTTGCAGAATCCATTGCTACTTCAACCCTACTGATATTTTAGCTGCTCAGAGCATGTATCATATTACTGAGCTTATCCTAATAGCAGAAAAGTCTGTTCTTTTATGTTCATCCTACCAACCATGGAAAATGACTTTTCCCATAATTTTGGACCATTTATCCTTTTCATAATTTCCTGGCTATTTATGAATCATCCCTGTTACTTATGTCATCTGAAAGCATATTTCTTGCAATTTTTTTTTTCATGATCTGTATAAAAGTAAATATTTTTCCTGCTCTCCTAATGTCTCCTTTTTGAGTTAGCCATTTAGTATTTTTCCTGACTTTAATGTGAACCCTGAAGATCTATGCCATATTCTTATACAGGACATTAGAAACAGATTTTTTTTATTAGGGGGAGGAATCTCCCTATAGAAACAACAGAAACGGGAAACAAACTGATCTGATGAGGAACCCTGGTTAGTTGTCGTAATTTAACCGCAGTTGGCAACAAAGCACCACACAGCTGCTTGCTCACACTCCCCCTGCCCGGTGTGATGGGGGAGAGAATCTGAAAAGCAAAAGTAAGAAAACTTGTGGGTTGAGATAAGAGCAGTTTAATAATTGAATAATAATGATAATAATAATAATAATATTTATAATGAAAAGGAAAACAAAAAAAGAGAGAGAGAGGAACAAAACCCAGGAAAAACAAGTGATGCAACTGCTCACCACCTGCCAACCAATGCCCAGCCCGTTCCCGAGCAGCGATTGCTGCCCCCTAGCCAACTCCCTCCAGCTTTATGTGCTGAGCATGACGCCATATAGTATGGAATATCCCTTTGGCCAGTTTGGGTCAGCTGTCCTGGCTGTGCCCCCTCCCAGCTTCTTGTGCACCTGGCAGAGCAACGGGACGCTGAAAAGTCCTTGATTTAGGGTAAGCGCTACTTAGCAACAACTAAAACATCAGTGTGTTATCAACATGATTCTTGTCCTAAATCCAAAACACAGCACTATACCAGCTACTAGGAAGAAAATTAACTCTCTCCCAGCCAAAACCAAGACATAAGTTTATGATCAGAAATATACGAAATAGTAGCAGGAGAATGGGTGCAGCAATCCACAGCATGGTATGAAAATCCTGCCTCCCTTCCAAAAGAAACAACATTACTGCTTTAAGCAGGACATTATGCCTTCTTTGGGGTCACTGGTCTATCACTTACCGCTGCTTGTTTACTCTTCTGATACTGGGTAGTGTTAACTGTTTATCTTCATTTGAATGGAAAAAGCTTCCAATGTCTTTTATAGGACATCCGTTTTGATTACAATGAGATCACTTCTTGTAAAACAAAAGGCAGAAGAGTATCTTTTTAGAGCGATTTCCTTTGGAAACAAGGTTTATAAAGTCTGTGTTTGTGTGTGTGTGCTCTCTGATTTCAGCCACATGTGAAGTAGAGGCTAGAGGTCCCAAAGATAATTATTCTTCCACAAATGTCATGAAAACAGGCAGCCTGATGAAGGAGACAGACCATTAAAGTGCCTTGATGATGGAAAGACTGCACATGGAAGTGACACTTTGTTTGACATTAAATGGAAGAAAAACATTATAAGCCCTCTTGGCATACATAAGAAGTTACCATAAACACAAGAGCTGACCAATGGTAAGACACAGATCAACAGGAAACTGGAATTCTTTAGAGCTAATTCTCCCGAACTACTTAGGCTCACATATTTATTTGCTTTATTTTGATGTTAGCGTCAGCCTATGTTGCTGGTAACTTCAATGTAAGTGTACTGTGACCCGGAACTACCATATATACAACCTGTTTGTGTTAGATTAGACCATATACTTAAAACAACAGTTGTTTTATAGTACTGCAAGCCAAGATTTATAATGCTCAAGACTTGAAAATATAACTCATTTCCAAATTCCTTCTATTCATTATTATACAAGTCAAAAGTTTTACTCTTCATGAAGTGTGTATACACAATGTTCTCATCAGTGTAAAATAACCAATTCCCCTGAGATTTGAATAACTCTGTCGTTCACTATATCACATAAGGTGGTGGAAAATAAGACTTCTGAGAACAACTGAAAAAGAAGAAATTACATATTGTCCAGCCAGGACTGCTTTATAATGCTACAGAATTATGAAATAAGTAGACAAGTTTTGTTGTGACATTTTAGTGCATGTTTTTGAAAATATTTTGGAGGGATAAAAGAAACATTTTCAGCAAACTGAAGCTGCAAGTAAAACTTGCTTGAAGAGAAGCAGTTTCTATATCCACTCCAACACATGTTCATTTAAAGTAATGAGCAGTGTCCAATTTATATTTTTATATCTCACTGTCTTCTCAAATCGGTGCAGTTCTGCTGTTTCCATAGAAGGGGGTTTTAGGGTTTTGTTTGTTTGGTTGGTTTTTTGGCTGGGTTTTGGGGTGGGGTGGGGTGGGGGAGTTCTTTTGGTAGTGAACTGGGGTAAAGGAGTAGAAAATGAAGTTGTTTAGCAATTTAGATCTGATATTCTACCACATTAGGGAAATCTCTTGTCTGAGCTTTCCAGGAACACTAATGAAACAGCACTGTGCTTTGGGGAGAGTGTACTGGCTTTACACAATGCTCAGACTATCAAAGATTTTCCTGTTATGGTTTGGTTATATGATTTATTTCAAAATTGTTATCCTATTCCACCTGCAGTCTCTGCAATTAATACTGGCCTTTCCTCTTCCTCTCCCCTCCCTACCTCATACATGCACTTCAGATCAAAGTTTTTTAAAAAACAAAGTCAATGATGGGAAATCTCTCAGTTTTCGGGGGTTATGGTCCCACTGTTAGCTGTTAGCTGTCAGCTGTCCTAAAAAAAGGCAGTGATTATTTCTTCAAGTGTGGAGGTCAAGTGAAGGAAGATAGTTTTGCTCTGCCAATGGCTACTTGGGCAATATTAACTGTGAGACTCAAACATCCAAAAAGAAAATGAATCATTGAATAGGCACTCTATTCTTTTTTTCAGGGTAGAACCTAAAAATCTAGTATTGTTGATTCTAGTGAGTATAAACAATAAACCACCTTATCCACTTCTATATAATATTATGTCCAATATATTCTGTTGTTCATAAAGCAGTCCATTCAAAGTAACTCTTATTAAAGTCAGATGCTGAAAATAAGTGTCCTGTAAGTATTTTTCAGGGCCCCAAGGGGCCTTGACCATGGGGCTCCCCCTGACCCCTGCCCATGAACCCAGGAGCCCCAGTTCAGCTCAGCCTGGGGTGTCAGTCTGTGCCTGAGCTAGCTGTCAGAGGGTCAGTCTCCAGCTCAGATACTTGCAGATTTTACACAAAAATTCATGCATGAAACTCATTTCTATGAAGGAACTGCCTTTAAAGGTCTTGTGTTCTACTTAAAATTGTTTTACAAAAATAAAAGCAGTAATGCAGGCCAGCTCCAGTCAAACCTTTGTTGGTGACTCCTTCCCTGCCTGAGTATGTGCTAACACAATGAATGGATTAGAAACCCTTTGCACTATGTTGATTATTTGTGCTTGTAGGGGAAAAAAATTTCACACAGTGTGACAGTGGGTGGGAGCAAGTTAACATATATTAATTATTATTTGATGCCTCATTTCAGTCCCATTGTTTAGCCCTGGGAGGATTTAGCACAATTTTCATAGGTTTTGGAGACAATCCAGCATCTCTGTAAACACATTTCTGTCCCATGGTTCTCCTTCTAGCTTTGGCTTTTCAGCCCTTGTACATCAAATTAAGATTTTGTTGACACTTCCCAGAATGGTTTTACTTCGTACTATTATTTCAGAGGAAAAGGAAACACTATTAGAGACCCCGCTCCCAAGAGTGAATTTAGCTTCCTTTCCAGCAAAAATGTTTCCAAAATCAATTGCCTCTACAAGATGGTCTTAATTATATTCTGGAGATATTTACAGGTGAAGTCCATTATAGCTTCAGAAGAAATGTAAAGTTTCAGCAATAAGTGCAATCCAGAATCAGTTGCAGATAATGTCCTGCAAAAATCTACAAATATTATAGTTGAGACTTTAAAATAAATAACACATTTGTCATTAATCACAGATGTACACACTGAAATTAAACACCAGAAGACAAATATACCACTCTGAGGACCATGTATACTACTTATCCAGGACTGGACATTTGCTCTCACACACATAGCATCTGGTTCCCTCAGAAATTCATGCTTGAAATCAATGGGTCTACCTTCAGAAAAGGCATTAGCTAAGGATGCAGCTCAGCTTATGGTGCAGTGCAAGTGTCCAACAGAAAATCAAGGGACTGAGTGCAATTTTCAGGCTGGACTGGCGGTGTATTGCTGCTGCACACCCCAAGGCCATTCTCTCTCTGTGACTTGATGTTTTCTGGGGCCACGCGATATAGTCTTGTATGGTGAACAGCAAATTTGAAATCATAAAGAATAGGGTAGCCTGCATCTCCTGACCTCAACAGCAACCTTGAACTGAGATCAGAGAGTCCATGACAGGGAGTTTCTGGAAACCCCTGGAGTACAAGGGCTCTTTGGGTACATGGAAAGTTGAGCTGAAGGCAACTCAGACTGACTCCTTGCTCTAGAAATTACGTTCAGGCCTTGTTATGGCTTTGCAATTTAATTCTATAAGTAACCCAGTGAAGTAGAGGAGTAGGAATTACTCCTATTCTATTGCAGAGTGCAATTAAGGCAAAATATCATTAATAGTTTCCCTTTCCAAAATGTGTAAAGCGGTAATTGATACTGCGATTTGCTCTCTGTGCTTTCTATTGTCTGATCTCCACTCATTCTCCTAAACCACCATTCTGAAATAAAGTTCAGAAAATGGGATGTTTCTATTCTTTTATATCTATTTTTTTCTCTTGGTGAGATGCCGAAAGAAAACGCAAGCTGCATATCTTTACTGGGGACATTGTTGAAAGAATCATATTCTTTTTGCACAATTCATGGAATACGGTTCCTCTGTTTGGCCAGCCTGACTGGTGGCTGCTTTTCTGAAACTGTGACAGAAGAGAGGAAGCCAATTGATTAAAACAGAAATCACACACGCCTCAGTGTTTTAGCATCCACAGTCCCCTTTCCCATTGTCATGTATTTGCACAACACAATTCATGCTTATCTGAGCCTACACATTATCCCTCTGGATGTTTGCTTTCTTCATGAAGATTCTTCTTTTTTCCTATTATGTTTAAGATTATCAGGTCTCTTGGATTCAGATTCTGAGCGTCCAGCTGGTGTGATTACTGGAATAGGGATTAAGACAGACAAGAATAAATATAGTTGCATCTTGTCCAGTGTCTTTCTCTCTCTCTCTTTTTCCCCCTTTTTTTTCACTCTTTTTTGTTCAGCACCAAGAGAATGAAGAAAACTAAGTGCACAGCTTTTCCCTCCAACTACATGCAATGTTATCCACGGCAGCCATCTTGAAAGTCCGATTTTTCTCTGTTAAAGAAAACACAAATCTGAAACATTACCTATCCTTGGAAACGAAAGTGTACCAAACCCTTTGGAATATTTAAAAAATCTTGGATAAAGCTCTGCAAACTCAGGTCATCAGCCATAGCTCCCATTCATGTAGACAGAGACTTATTTGGGACCGGCTGGACATCCCTCCTTGTGAGTAAAAGCATGATTTTTGTGAGAGGTTGTCCAGACGTCTACTGGAATTTCCCTTTTTCCCAGATGATAACCCTTTTTGTCAGCTGTGTCTTTGTTCCACTGTGATCAACTATTTTCTTAAAGATAAAATCCAAATTTTTGCTCCATTTAGTGACATTTCTCTGGTCCTGTTGTATTCATGGCTTTAAATTTCAGGAGATGCTTGGCACTTTTCCATAATTTCTTCTATAGATTTTACTAGAGAGCTAACTGCTGCTTTGAGGCTGAAGCGTACTGATCTGGATTTCTGAGCTGGATTCCTGAGCTGGATTCCTGCTCAGATCAAGAGCTAAGTGTGTTTATTATAGAGGCACTGGTGGTATCTGATGAAGCGACAGCCTTCTATGCCAATGGAAAGCCTTGCATTACTTCAGTAAGATTGGGTCAGGCTTTAGTAACTGAAAGCTAGTATTAGAGATCAAGAATGAATGATTAATTTTCAGACACATTACCGACTCTTTAAAATTAGATAATAAAATTTTCCTCCTTGATGTTTATATTACTTATGATGATAAGAGGATTCACTGGGAACACAATTTGAACAGCAAGTAAAGTTTGATAGATTCATATTTTTACTTATTTATTCTGACAGGTTGGTGAGGCTAAGACTTACAACAAAAAGAAGAGATCACTGTTGCCGGTATGGTTTTATTATGCTCTCACTGTCTTATTCTTGGAATAAAACCCAAGAGTAATGTGTGGAATAGAGTAGAGAACAAAATATATTGCATTCTCTTGGTGTTATTTTTATTTAATTACATTATCGTAGAGAAAACATTTCCTTTACATGGTTTATTGACCTTGAATAGTATCAACAGGTTTTAGCAGGAATGCTTTTCAGCTGCATCTTACAATAACATCTCACTGTTAACTCCAATAATGTTACAATGACATATTAACTCCAATAATGTTACAATGACATATGAACAAGCAAAAATCATTTAGGATCCAATGCCTCTTTTTTTTTTTAGCTTAATGCTTATTGGGATATCTTTTTTAAGAAAACACCAATAAAACACATACAACATTGTCAATCATGCTTGTATAGTTATTTAATGTTGCTGAAAAGAAGGCTATAATTAATTTTTGGCTACCCTATACAATGGGGTGTTGTTCTTGCAAGCCTTTAAATGAATTTCATGTAAAAAAATGCCAGCTACTTACTAAGCAGAGCAACTTCCTTTGCATATTAAGTCATATTAAGTTGCATGTAGTTACATCAGGGAGAAAAAGGAAAATTTGATGCTATTTTATTACTGTGAGTTCGATGGATCCAACACAAATCTGGAAAAGCCAGATTAATTTTTTGTATAGCTCTCCAGTGAAATTATGAATTATTTCGTATGAGATAACTCTCATGACTTCACCTGTCGCTTTTGAAAGATGTGCTTGGATGTAATTTGATGTAATTTCAGATATCATTTGATAATAATAGGTTACATGAATAGAAGCATGATTTTATTAACACAATTGCTCTTAATGCCCAAGCCAAGAAGAACCAGTGCAGGTTGTCTCATGTGATTTGCATTTAATAGGTGCATTTCACAGGCACACTTCCTGTAGGGGAGAGTGGCATAACCTTTATTTTTATGACTTTGCCTTTCTACCAGATAAAACTGTGCTCCTTGAGAGTTCTGATGGACCTTAGAAGTTATTGGTTCATCTAATGACCAATGTCTGATTTGGCCAACCAAACAGTACTCCTTCAGATGCAGACCCCAAAATTCTCAATGATCCCTGGAAATAAAAAACCACGTACTGTTCAAAGCTTTTATTTCTGCAAAAGAAAAAAGATGTGAAGAACTGGTAAGCAACCATGGAATATTTTTCTGTGCCTTCTTTATGCTTTGGTAAAGTTAGGCCTAGCATTTCACATAGTGAAAGGCCTCTTCAAAAGGAAAGTTTGAACATTTTACTGGTTTTGCTCACATTTTTTTAGAGGTTTAGAAAGCTTTTGCTTATTTCCCTTCTGTGACAAGATGATTTTAGTGGAATTCATTCAACTTTCCTTTTTTATGAGTCCTTTAGTAGTTAATATTCCCACTTCAGTGAAAGGGGAATTTCTACAGGGTTCTTTATGGATATTTACTGTCCTAGTTCTGTATACTAGATTTATTCTAGATATTGAAACACAAGTTTAAAGCTGAACGGAGTCAGATGCTGAGCTCAGGTATAATAGTGCAAATGAAGTTTGATTCTGCTCAAGCCAAATATGTAATTTTCCTCTTTTCTGGGAAGATCCTGAACTAACCAGTTTCCTAGTTTCTTGTATGCTTTGCAATAGCTTGCTCTTTCTTACTTTATTTCTTTCTTTTTCTCCCCTCCCCCTTTCCTTTTCCCTTCCTCTTCCCCTTCCCTTTCCCCTTCACCTTCTCCTTCCCCTTCTCATTCCCATTTTCCTTTCTTTTTTTCTTTTTCTTTTTCTTTTTCTTTTTCTTTTTCTTTTTCTTTTTCTTTTTCTTTTTCTTTTTTCTTTTTCTTTCTTTTTCTTTTTTTTCTTCTTTTTCTTTTTCTTTTCCTTTCTCTTTTTTCTTTTTTCTTTTCTTTCCCTTTCTCTTTTTTCTTTTTTCTTTTTTTTTTCTTTCCCTCTCTTTATATTTTCCTTTCTGTTTCTCCTTTCTTTCTTTCATTTTTACAATACATATTTGAGATTGCAAGGGAGAGATTATGGTGTTGCTGTAAGCACTGTCCTTCATTACTATTCCACTTACATCTCAAAGAAGTGTATCACAGAAAAATAATACAAAGTAGAACTGGCAGGATCTTTCACAGCTCGTTTAATTCCTTCTTCTATTGCAAAGCTGAATCAATGATGTCTGTGTTGCCCCTGAGAAATAGCAGTCGAGCTATTTTTAAAACATTTCACTAATGGAGATTCCACATCCTTCCTTAGCAATATTTTTCAAATATTGAAGAAAAATGATAGGTCCCTTCCTTTGTTGCAACATTTGTCCCTGCCCTCTATCTCATAAGTTGATGTGGGTGCCGACATCCCAGTTAAGGTCTTTTTCTTCTTATCATTCTCACAAATGGACAATTGCTTTCTTGTCAACTCCATCTCTTAAGAGTTTTTCACTCCATGGCTTTGCTTCCACCCTTCCTACAGGCTCTGCCTATGCATGCGAGACAACTCCATCTGGTGTTCTGCTATCTGCATTGTCGACAATGAGCAGGGACTGATAAGGTCTTACTATCAAATTGATTGTTTCTCCAGGTTCTGTTTACTCTGGGTTTGTACAAGGCAGAGTCTAGTCAGACTTGGGATATAGCACAACAGCATGCCGAGGCTGCCCTGGTCACCGGTGGTGCTGTGCCCTACAAAGTGACCCTGCTTCTCTGCTGACCCAACAGGTCATAGTTTCTTGGCTTCCCTGCAAGCCTGAGGGTTCACGTGGGAAAATGGGAGTATGGTACTGAGTGGAATGAATCAATCCAGTTTCCATTTTTAACTGCAGTTATGCTGTTTAGTGCTGGGATGAAGAAACAGAGATTATTCTTTAGCAAATTCTGAATAGTTTAACTCCCACCATCAGATGTATTACTTTTCCATATGAGAAGTATTTACTCCTATCTCTGATGGCATACAGCTTACACCTTGGTTACTAGGGCAAATCAGTTTTCTTCCTGCCATTGTCGTAGTAGCAGCACTCTCACAAAATATATTTATTTCTCTTATAATCATCTACAAAGGGACGCCTAACAATGGTCCCTTAGACAAGCAACTACAACTAAGCAGTCCAAGCAAAATGACCATTTACAAAGTTTGAGAGCAGCTTTGGGAGTGACATAGGATCTGTTGTTCACATACTTCTAGACACTTAAATCATGCAGTTACTGTGATTCAAGCTTTATCCCTTCATTGGACAAACCTAGCAATAGCATCTGACAGGAGTTAGAACAACTGTGGCACATGGTGGGGTAAGACCCATCTCACCTAACCTAACCTGGAGCACCCAACTGAGGTGCTTTGCTCCTGCCAGGGCAGTGAAGAAGGGCAGATGTGACCTGGAAATGCCAGGTGGCAGAGTTTGAGGAGTAAACTGCCAAGTCCACTGCAAACATACTTCGTTGTCTTCCAGAGACATACAGTGGTGCCCTATAACACTAGAAGCCATGATACAGTAGGAGGTACATAGCATAGACATCGCCCAACAAATCTCACAGGAGTTGTGTGAATCACACCACGTACTCCATTTCATGAGTCACACTAAGTTTATACAAGCCATGCATATATATATGTCTGTAACTGCATGCTTACAAGCTGTGTTTTAATAGATCTGTTATCTGGCTATGCAAAATTGTTTAGTTATGAAGTAAATTATTTTTGGTTTATGTTATCCCTGTTAAAGATCTTCAGGTGGGTATTTTGTGTTAATGGACAACTGCATAGAAATAGGCACTATTATTAATTGTGAATACCTGTCTCTGAGGGAGTTTTGCATTATGTTGCACTCCATTGTTTTGATTTCTTTTAGAGACTGCTAAAAGTCATTGGATGTTGTTATCTCTATCAAAAGTGTTTTTCTCCCAAGAGCCTCCAACATAGCAGGTTCTTGAGATTTTGCATGCTTGGGTCACTAGCTTGGGTAGCTGATGAAGAGCTATACCCTGCAACAGCAAGCAGGTTGTGCCTTTCTACGTGCAGGCTCGCAGTCAGCTGGCACAGCTTATGCTGCCTAGTCACTGCATCTGACTATGACACCCAATTGGCTTCCTATGCATCAGGTGGGTGTCTGCTCTCAATCTTGCCTTTTTTACAAAGTTCATACAATTCAAGGGATCTTGTTAGGGTATTAAAACCGGCTTCTTCACAGAGCAGTTCAGTCCACCTAAGATCTGAGTCCATGGCTTGGGAAACATCCACATTTTTCTGTTGAATATAGGGAAAGTCTTGGGTGATGGGACATTGCTGAAGTGTCACATTTAAAGGAGGACTTCGTGAAGAGCCAGCAATGAACTGGTTATAACATTTTGCTTTTTTTTTTCCTCATGATGTGGAATTGCCTGAATCAATAGTCTTGCTCCATCCCAGGTATGCCTTTAAGTTGTTCTTTTGATGCCGGATTGATGTCACCACCCACAGCTCCTGTGCTCACCTCCTGTTTCACAAAGAGAATTTGGGCAATTGCCTGACCACCTTACCCAAACACCTATAATCACCTTGTCCCACCCCAGAAGTGTTTCATATAGCTGAACTTTTCCATTGCTTGTGTGATGGGTTACAAAGGGTGGCTGCCTCAGACAGGTGTGCCACATCCTCAGGGAAAGAATTTGGTCAGCTGTGTGTTTTCTCAGGTTAGTGTAAGTAATATTGAATCCCTCCTTCCTTTCCCTGACTGACACCCTACTTCCTCTTCCTCTAAAATATTTGCATTTTCCTGCCAGAACCACTAGGTGTCACAAGTACTCACATCTAAGCTATAAAATCCTCTGAAATACCATCCCGGAGATCTTGATATTTTCCTTATTCTTATCTAGGGGGCCAAGAATTGGGGCATAGACTTGCTGTAAATGTGGGAGCTGCTGGATGTAATAAAAAAATCAGATGCATCAAGCTGGTGCTTACAAAGCAGGTCCAGAGTGTCTCATGGCAAACAATTTAGCATACAAGGGAGTTATGTCTGTCTTCAAAGGGCCTTAATTCAGCTAACCATAGAAAACTAATAAACTGGATGTGATCCAAAAGATCAACAGACTGTATCTAACACAAGGAAATATGCTGGTGAAACAGGGTGTGTAGAAGTAGAATGCAGAAAGAGCTCCACCATGAAAAAAGCTTATGGTTAAGAAACAGAACAATCCTCAGGTTATATTTAGATGATTTTCAAACTAAAACTGAGTAATCCATGCCACTAATGAGACAGAGCTTCCTTTTCTTCCCACTCTTGTTCCCATCTGTCTGTTTATAAACTAATCAATCATTCTTGCCTAGCAGTATGAGTTTTACACTATCTGGGAGGATATATTCTCAGCTCCCCAGTGGGACCCTCAATACACCACTAGTTGACTCTGCGCGAGCCTGAGACACCGATCTTTTCTGAAGATGATCTTTCAGTTTTTCAAATGTTACAAAATGTATGTTTTAGATTTTTTTTCCTTAACCCTGTAAAACCACATTTTATTTTTTTTTTTAAATTGCGGGCAGGCATTTCCATTTCCAAGTGTACTTTTCTTCAAAAAAACCCCCAAACCCTCCAGCACTCCACACCACGCAGTGCACCTACCTACATGTACGCTGTCTGCCCTCTTGCTGCCCTTTGAGGCATGGCTCAGTGCACCATCATACTGTGCACTGAACAAACAGCACAAGAGAATATCTTCTATCTAAAAGCAGGGTAACTCAAATCTTCTCATTTGGGACCTCAATTCAGCTGAGTGCCATGGCAGCCACAGGCCTTTGCAGCTTCTCACTGATACCTGCTTACATCAGCTAGGTCTTCAGCTGAAGCAAGGAACAAGAGTGGAAGGAGAAGACAGATGATGGGAAGCACATGGCAAAAGGGATATGTATGAATATTAGTCTAGTGACAATCCTGCTGCTGGTATTATAAACTACAAGATCACCCAATATCTTGCAGCAGGAGTCTGAAGGCACTGCAGTAGGGCAGGAGGACCTGGTTTCCTGATATTTCCCCCGTCCCCAATCCCTGCAAGCCCCTTCTCATCCATTTCAAAAATATTCTGTGAACTGTGTGCCAATGGCTCTGTATCCCAGTGTCTGCCACATCATTTTGTGAATCACAAGATTCAAATCTTTTAGCATTTTAATTGGTTTGAGAGCATGAAGAGAGACGTGGGGGAGCCAGGCTTGCTGAAATGTTTTAATGCTTCCATGGGTCTGTCCTGAGCATACTCAGAAATATGGCCTCCCTCATTTTCCACCTTTTTACAATGTTTTCCTCCTTGATCAAGTATGGTATTACTGCATGACATTCAAACAGACAGACAGTGTTATAAATCTGGAGTGGCCGATTCTATTGTCATTTTAAGCTGGCAAGATGAGAGCATAATGGCTTTGGGCTATACCAGATGGCGAATTTAGGCACTGAGGAGTACTGCACTGCTCCTGGAATAGAATACATCACCCTGAAAGAAGCAAAGACAATTCACTCCCTTTCTAAAATAGTATTTCAAAGATCAAGATTGACATCACATGTAGCTGTGAGTTATTGCTTAATAAAACTGCATAATGCTTATTAGTCATGCCATACAGTGCACTATCAGTCAAATTAATCACTCGTGCAAGACAGCTAATTTGGTCCTAAATGCACTCTTTAGAATGAATGCTGAATGTTACTAACTGTTATTAAGTAGCCACCTGCTGCACATTTATGACATTATATTTGGTATATTGCTGCAATAATCTAAACTGTGTTTAAAGGTAGAGTTCATTTCCAGATAATGTTTTGCTAATAACCTACCATGTAAACAAATACAATCAATTATGGCCACAGGTAATTACAGTGTTGAATCATTTTCTTACAACACTTAAATAAAAAACCAGATTGATTCAGAAAGATTTTGAACTTTACTTGTATTTAAATGAGGGTGTGTCCTGAACCATAATAGGTGCAATTACAAAGATAAGATTAAGGAGGTGCCAGCTTTCTTCTGTTTTTATATGTTTTCAGAGTAACTTTGTAACAAGGAAAGATTTTTGTAGGCCGGTTCTCTGTGCAGAACAGCCATTTCCCAGGCAGAAATCTGTCTATCTATCTATCTGCTTTTATGAGATCTTGCCTTTTTAGAGATGTTTCCTCTATTTACCAACCAGAAACAATAACTGAAAAAAAAGTTACATTTTGTTACCACTGGGGTGTGCCACTTAAAGGGATTATGTTTTCTGCCCAGTAATTCATTCTCCTGCGGCTTCGTGCTGGACCAGCGCCCTTTCCATTCATCTGGCACTTTTCATATGTGAAAGTCAAGCCGCTTGGCAAAATGCTCAGATCAGTCATCGCTCTCTTCTTCTAAGAGAGAGGAAGGAAGAATGAAGAGGTGCTGTTTCCTGGCCAGTGCCACACAAACATAGCAGTCAAAGACCAGAGGAAACAGTCCATGTCCCTACCAGCAAGATTCATTGGGCCTGAAGTTTGCCATTTGGACAGTCCTCTGCTTTTAGCTAAGTAGTTAGGCTCTTTGTCTTGTCAGCAGGAAATCTCTGACATTCGCAGAGGTGAGTTCATGCTACCTCCCTTGCATACCTATTTTATAATAGGATATTCCCTTATGCCTCTCTCTCCATTGGTGAGGTTACCCTAGACAACAAGCCTATCTGAGATACCCACGTTTTAGAAGATGACATTTAAGTGAGTTAAATCCCACAGCTAGTGCACTTCCCAACCCACTGGAGCATGTTTAGCCTGGAGAGGAGAAGGTTTAGGGAGCACCAAAGTGCAGCCTTACAATACTTACGAGGAGATTACTAAGAAAAGGGAGCCAGGCTCAATACTAACTTGCATGGTGGGATAATGAGCTGCAATGGTTGTAAGCTGAAATAGGGGAGTGTCTGACTGGATATAAAGAAAAATGTTTTCCCCCTGAGGACAGCCATGCAGTGTAAGAGACTGCCCAGAGAACTGTGGGATCTCTAGGCCTGGAGATTATGAAGGCAAGATGGGGCAAAGCTCTGAGCCGCCTGGTCTGAACGCAGAGCTGCCCCTGCTTTGAGCAGGGGATTGGACGGTGACCTCCCAAAGTCTCTTCAGGCCTAAACAATTGGTGATTCTGTGTCATCTTTCATGCTGAAATGTCACACGTGGGATGTTATACCCATTAATACCCCATTAATGCAGGGTCTAGACAAGGTTTAACACAGAGGATTGTATCAGAAATTAATAAGTCATCAGGGTCAAATGCAGGTTCAGCTGGCACCTCCAGTAAGTGAGTTTTCAGAAGCATGTCTGGTCTTACAAGAACTTGTCACAGCACAGTTGTGGTGGCTCTTGCTTTGGCGCATGGGGAAAATATAAGAAGTAAAATCTGTCTTGGAATACGAGTGAGAGTGAAATAAAGAAAATGGCACAGCAAAAAGATAGATAGTGTGCACAGGTATATAGAAACATAGATGAAGGAGCTTCAGAAAGAATGGCTGATTGATGGACTAACTAAACTGACTATACTTTATTAACTTCAAAATGTAATATTTCCTCTGAAGACAGTTGTTAAATGAGATTTTTTTTGAATGACTTGATTTGAAAAAAGTAAATCAATATCTGCAATCAAGAATTAAAATTAAATTGTATAGTAGGTGGAAAACTAAAAGACGTTTTAGTAACAGAGGCCGGTCAGGGAAATGTCAGACAGGCAAATCCTTGAGCATGCTGGAAATAGGTGATGAAAACTGGTATGAAGAGAATCTAAATGATGGGTCACTTAAATTCTGTGTAATTTGAGAATTATTTAGTCTGTGCCCTAAATTCTGCAGAGTTCCAATCTGGAGCACTCTTGGTTTTTGTCTTGGGGGATGATACAGTGTAAAGTTTGTGCACAGGTTTCCCATTGGCTTTTAGAGCAGAATCATGCACCGAAAAAGAGCCAAGTTAATGTTAGCTATTTATTTCTCAATGCATTGCTAGCATATTTCCTATTGCAAGTAAATTGCACAAAAATGAAAAATGACTATAAATAGAACAACTCAGCATGCAAGAGCAATATTACATTCCACACCCAATGATAACGATGTTTTAGACTGATTAAGTCAAAAAGTACAGAGGAAGTTATTTTCCTTATTAAACCACACATTTCTGTCAACACATTTTCTCTATCTACTGAATAATAGAAAAAAGCATGGTCATGCTAGATTTTTCAGCACAGGTTTATTCTTCTCCTTCTCTTATTTAGAAATCAGTTATATCTCAGCTAGCTTTGTATCTGGTTGAAAATTGAAAAGATATTTTCATAAATCTTGATGTGAGGATGTTTTAGTTTATAAACATGGGAAACATGCCTGAAAAAAAGTGTTGCTGGAACATTGTTATTTACTATAATAGTAACCTCAGAATAAATCAGAGTTCTATGGCACATAACTTTGACAGGACTAAATTATTGTTAATATCTTAACAGACAAATGAGCAAGTGCTTTTAACTGTTGAGGGCCACCTAATTACGTCCATTTGTTGAGCAATAAATAACAGAGATGAACGCTATTAGAGTGGTCAGCAAGCAAGACTATAAGACACTGACACTAATCTTCCATATTGCTTTGAACAAATGCAATTACTTATGCATATATCTTCAAAGCCATGTGCTTATGTGTCTTTTAACATCTGACTGTAGCCTCTGTGCTTTTCTTTCTCATCTGAAAGATATAATGATAATACTTCTCTACCTCACAGGCATTTATTGGAATACTCAACACACTAAAATAATGGGGTCATAGAAGTAGTTCAGGGAAGAGGATATGAGAAGGGGAGCAACTCACTAATGCATTTTAAAAACTATGCTAATCACTTCCTCCCACTAATTTGGATTAAAATTATGCAAAAAACCCCACACCTTCATCAGCCCCACTTTAATGATATTTTTTGCCCCCACAGTCACTGAAATATTCATGTGGCACGCACAGAAACAGATATGGTCTACATTTTCATCCTCAGATTCAGATCCTGAAAAACAAGGAAGCTTATCTTTACTACTTTTCCCTTCAGCTTTCCTGGAAGTTTCCATCACTCAGCAGCACCTTGCAGGTGCTGCTGACAAAACACCCTCAGGGGATGAGGCCCTTTGAGCCCCAAAACTGCTCTGAAAGTGCCCAACATGAAAACGATCTTGACTTTGCCATTTTTCCCTTTCAGTCTTGATCAGGCTGTTGCCATTGTTAACACTTCAGAGGAAACAATCCCTCATGTGTGAAAATAATCAAAACATAATGGAGGTATTACAATTCTTACAGACTTTAAAACATTTACATCCAATGGAACAAAGGAGGCTACTTAACCTGTATTTAGTAACTATTTTGCTCTCTTTTGAAGGCTTTATGTTGTTTGCAAGATATTGGAAGTTCCTCCTCCAGGCTTTAACCACTGTCAGCAGCTCCTGTGATACCATGGCCCTGTTTTCAGGTCAGGCCAGTGACTGAAGCTAATTGCATTCCTCTTGCGTGGGAGGGACCGTATTGACCTGTTGATGTTCCATTTTCCTATTTTGAAATCAAAAGACCTCTGCAATCCATGGAATGGATAGGCAAGCTACAGAGGTATGATGTGTAACAATATGTGTCATCAGAAGTCCTGGACACATTGAGAGAATAGTACCAACTTCATTAAATACAGCATTCTTGGTTCAGTTGCAAAACAATTGCAACTCAAATGCAAAACCAGCATGTTCTAAATGTCTAAGGCTTTATACACACTTCATATCTTCATACAAGAGTTGGATGCACTTCTGGAGGTCATTTAGTCCAACCTCCTGCTCGAAACAGGACTACCACTAGCACAGCGTTAGGTCAGCCATAGCTTTGTTCTAGCTGGGTCTTGAAAAGTCCAAGGTGGTGACTCTATTTGCATACATCCAGATTTGATTTGTTGTTATTTTGGGCAGCAGGTAGAATGCAGTATAAGAAATGTCTTAATTTGCATTGGTTAGGCAAGTGCCAAACCCAGAAACAACAGCTGCTCACTCTTCCCTCCAGAGAACAGTTTACCCAGAGAGGGGTGGAGGTTTTGTAGTTACGAATAATTATGGTGGAAGTGATATGTCACGAGAGCTTATCAAGTACAGTCTGCCCAATGCTCCTTTAGGCATAATAAAACTCGATAGCATTTTGTAGTCAGGGTCTGTACAAGAGGTGCAGCTGTCCCCAGGTAACCTGCACATCCCAACTAGTGCTCTCTGGTAAATACCGGTAAAGGCTCCTTTTTCCATTGGAGAACAGTATAAATTTATCATAGAATCATAGAATCATTAAGGTTGGAAAAGACCTCTAAGATCATCAAGTCCAACCATCAACCAACACCACCATGCCTCCTAAACCAGGCCCTGGAGTGCCGCATCTACACCTTTTTTGAATGCCTCCAGGGATGATGACTCCACCATGATTATCACCATCCCCGAAGCTGTATTAATTGCCGTTAAGTGGGCTCAGAAGGAAACAGTTTACTGTTATCATCCAGGCAGCCCGCTAGGAACTATACAGTTCCCAGTTTCTGAGAATGTGCACTTTTGGATGAATGGACAAGCAGCGCTGGCTTCTAACGCGTTATGGTGGAGGGGGCTGAATTACTGAATTGTGTGTTCCTCTGTGAAGGAAAAATGTCATTTACAATGTAGGTGTGTCACGTGTAAAACTTTCAGTAGGTTTCTTCAGTCCAATTTTTGCCTTGCTGAATGCTTCTCTTGTTCCTAATAACTTTCATCTTCCTTCAGAAATTCCACCAAAGTTGGGCAGGAGAGATTTCTTCCAGTCTGAAAGCGGCATATTCCTTAACACATTGCCTTCCATATCAAAGAGAAGTTTTATCTTAAAGGTGCCATGGAAAAATGATACGCTCGCAGCAGTGGATCCTCTCTCTATAGAGAGTAGGTAACACTGTCTGTATTGCCTTCCCAGCCACTGCCATTTGACTGTGAGCTGCAAAGGCAACTTCTCAAATTCACTCTCCATACCCAAAGCCTTCAGGTTATTGCAGATTTTCTGAATCAGCACCAAATACAGTGATGAGTTTTTGTCACCTCACTCCTGATATAAAATGGGAGCAGAACTAACAATGTCAGCTTAGGGATGAAAGAAGAGCTACTGTCATCATGTACCACTAAACCGAGGCTGTAAGACTAGAAGCAATTTCTAGTCCTTTGGCTCAGCTTAGCTGGTAAGGATTCTTTGTTACTTTTTTGACTTTTCAAAATGGCTACACCTGGGAACAGGTGTTTCTGGTCTCATTTTTTATTAGAAAAATTTGTAATACTCATACATTTTTCCCATGACACTCCTTCCTCTGTGTATTACGCACCTGATATTTTGAATTCAAGCAACTATTCATTTTTAGTTGGCCTGTGAAAGTTAGAAAATGAGGAATTTGATGGCATGGAAATGAGGTTTACCTTCTTCACAAAAATGCTTTCAAGCCTCAGAAATTAATCCCTCAGATTTTTTCATTTATATTGCATTTTGCAGCATAGGCAGCTAAAACTTCAATGAGACTGCAATTTCATCCAGATCTCTGCCTCCAAGCAATATAAATAACATTACATTTCCACTTCCTTTCTACAAGCAAGTTTACAGAGTATTCCCTGTAATTGCAACCAAAGTAAAGCCACCCAGGTTTATCCAGTCTTTTTTTTTTTTTTTTTTAAGCGAGAATTTATTGTAATACCAGAACCTCAGTCTTTATTTTTAAAAAAGTAACTACTGTCTAGAAAGGAACATTTTGTCTCTCTGGAGATGCACTTTTGTTGAACTCTTTCAAACTGAGAGTTTTCCTCTGAATAGGTTATTTGGGTTTAGCTCCTTTCTCTCCTGGCCATACAAGTGGCCAAACATTTTTTTTTCTTTTACTTAGATTTTTCAACCTTGTCCTCCTGCTGTTCAAATTAAATTCAATTTAAGTATCAGTAACTGAAGTGATCAGTGCCTAGTTATGTGTGTGTAGCCATGGCATCCAAGGAAGCAAGAGGAGAGCAGGTTCTTTCTTGCCCATGTGCCACATTCAGGAGATGCTATGGAGACCCTGCTTGGGCCAAGCTCTTGAGAGACTGCTGTGAAGCAGTTTGTCCTGTAGGACACATATTGGTGCTGAAGTTCATGCATGACAGAAAATATGTGGGTCTCTGTGGAAACCTGCTAAACAGCACACACCGTTTCCAGCATGTCCCTCCTCGCTGTAATGCCCTGCAGGCATCGCTCGGCTGGGAAGGGAAAGGCACAAAGCCTACACGAGTGCTGAACTGGGAACTGCCTATGCCTGGTAGCAACCTGGCACTTGGGGACATGGCTGTGCGTGAACACAGGAGGAATCGCCAGCCCTGTGGATGGAGATGGCTGCACCCGAAGCAGTGGTTGGTAGGGCTGGGTGCAGCTGCTGGATGCTGGACATGGCTGCTGGACCTTGGCCCTCGAGGAGCCCGTGGGAAAGCAGCTGGGCCTGGGCTGGTGCCAGAGCAGAGGGACTGCATGGACGCAGACCATCCAAAAATCCTGCTTAGGCATTTTCAGGCTCCTGTTTTCTCTTGACAGCGGGCTGGCCTGGAAACACGCAGCAGCAGGACGTCCCGGAGCCCCCCGCCTGCTGCTGGACAGCCTCCAGGACCTGGAGCAAGAGTTGCTGTTGCACAAGTTCAAGTGATAGCCCCTGGGGCATTAGAAACATCCCTCCCACTCCAGCAGCCACAGCAAATACTCTTTTTATTTTTGCTATTTTCCAAAAAGATCAGAGACCTCAGTGCTTATCCTTGAAGGAGCTCACACCGCGTCTGGGCCTGGCTTTGCTGGCAGTGGTGGCTGCGTTTTGCCAGTGGGTGTCTAGGGTGTCCCCGGACTGCGGCTGACAGACAGTGCACGGCTGGAGGGGAGCATGGGCCCGGCATTGCCCTGTGCCCTGGCTCCCCGCAGGCATTGCCATGGGCTGGTGGACGTGAGGTGGGAGGTGGAGAAGCCCTGGGGCCTCCTGGAGGTGGCTGGAGGTCTGGTGGCAACCATGGCTCCGGGCAGCTACGCTGGATCAAGGCCGGTGTGCGCACTCCTTTCCCCAAAGATATGAGCCCCCTGGCTCCAGGGCTCTTAGATATCCAGCCTGTCTCGTGTCCTGAGCACTGGGGAGGCCGACGTTGCCCTTTCCCTCCAGCGAGGCAATGCTTTCTTCTTGGAGCTGTGCTCTGAATTGACTACATTTTCACTTGACAAAACTATTTTTTCCTAAAGAAACCTAACCAAAACAAAAAGAAAAACCACTTGCAATTACACAACTAATTTTCAAAAGGTTTTTAAAATTATTATTATTTGTTCTCCAGCCAAAAAAATGGGAATATCTTTCCAAGTTGCTGCTGTCTTCCAGTTTAGCACCTGGATTATTCAGTCATATCTTTCAATTTAATCTGTTGGTTAACTCTTATGTAAGAAGAAACTCTACCTTGATAAGGAGCATGTTTCTGTGTAGTCAGCCATCTGCAACCGCGCGTTAACTCTCTGATCATGAAAGTGAGGACGACTGATCAGACACGTCTCAAGACTCCTAACCAGGCTGAAAATTCTTTGGTGCCTATGAAAATCAATTCCAGTTTTAAGTGGATTTCATTGTAAACTGAGCTGTGTGCTTTTTTGGGGTGTTTTAAAAGCACCTCTTGCTATAATATTGTATATGAAGCTAGAAAATGAAAACAGCGTCTTATTATGGCAGGGGTATGGATGATAGCACAGGCAGTTGCTTAAAAAGTTAAATATTTACTTTGTGGTAGTTTGAGGAAAGGCTCAGGAATTTGCAGCAAGCAACTATGGATCATTCCAATGCATTTAAAATGCATTGAAAATTTATGGCAAATTCTAAGGAAGATTGCTGGATTGGGACTTCATACTGCTTTGTATTTTTGGAGCGTTTAGATACTCTTGAAGGAAATTTTGCCTGGGACATTGATTAGATTATTTTGCTTTTTGCTAAGTTAATTTTTACAAGGCTGAATAAAAATTTTGGGAAATTTCACAGAAGGGGAACTGCTTTTGCTCTTTTTCACACACAAAACCATCAACTGAGGTCCTTTAAAAATGCTCTACTAATGAAAAACAGGGTGTTTGAAGTATGGAATGGGTAAGTGTCCCACATGTAGATTGTGTCTGGCTGCTGCAAGGTGGACTCTTCTAACACAGAAAGCAGAGACTTTCTAGGCCTTTTTTTTTTTTTTTTTTCAGTTTCTCTAAGGAAACTGGTGGTAAATATGATATGCAGGCACAAGCACCTTGTGCTCCTTAACAGGTTATCATTATATGAAGTATGTTGCAGAGAAAAGCATACAAATAAATGTATGAGTTTCACCAACAGACAGGTCCTTTTTAAAAAAGGGGAGTACTAAGAATGAAGAAGCAGGAAGGATGGAATAAAAACTGGTGCATGCTGGAAGCAAAGGCAAAGGACATGAATGGGGAAAGATGAACAGTTGTAAAAATAGGCCATGTAACTGAAACAAATTCACATGAGTTAGAAATGCCATGGATTAACTCTGTGGCCAAAAAACATTAATGATCCTATGTGTACTTTTAAAGTCTGACTGTTGCTTTTAGCTTCCCTGGTAGGATCCAGCTAAATGGGACATAGTGATCAAGACGGAAGGGAAGAACTGGTTTCCTTTGCCTTTTTGGCCAAACTGAAAGACTGAAAAATTGTTCTGAGGAAAAGATTTTTTTTTGCTGAATCCATCAGGGGTTTGGATGCTGGTTTTAATCTTTTGAACAAAAAGAAACAAAGGCAGGATTCAGCTCCCACCTGGGACACCCAATTTGGGTGTCTCCCTTTGGCGTCCACATGTGCTTTAGGGGCCTCCTTCAATCCAGTGCCTCTATACAAGTGCCTGGCACCCGGAGGCACTGGGTCATCTCCACATGGCTGGTGGTTACCATGTGGGACCTACTGAAGTCCTACAGCCTGCTGGAGGCAGCTGGAGGCCAGGTAGACACCCAGGGCACTGGGTGCCTATGTTTAGGCAGCTGAAATGAGCTTCAGGTCAACGCATTCAGTGGAGCCTGGTGGTCCAGCTCACCCTAAAGCAGACACTTATTCACCGGTCAGCTAAGAGGCAGTACAGGCTCTACCGACTGCACTAGCTAGATATCTGCTGAACATGAAGGGATTTATATACCCAGAGCACAGTTAGACACCCATTACACATTTTGGTGTCTCAATCTTATGTTAAAATGCCATTTCCAAATGAAAAATTGCAACGATGTAATTAGGTGAAATTAAGGTTAAGTATTTTCTAATTTTAAAAAAACTTGATTTTTTTTTCTGAATCAAATTGGATAAATTTCATTTTAATGTAAGTAAATGAACTTCTGGTGGCAACTCAGGTGTTAATTTTAGGTGACAAAATGGTAGATTTTTACCCCCACTAATACAAATGCTTTCTTTTTTTAATCCTTTATTTCCATAGTTTAATCTTAAATCAAACATTTTGTTTCTCAGCCCTTTCATTCATATCCAAATGAGCTGGAGACATAGGTCTGACGCACTGGCATACTATCTGAGATAGCTTATTTCCAAAACAGCCTTGTTGATGAGTAACTTGCAGATGTATGGAGAAATTATACAGGTACTTGGAAAGAATGTTAGAAATGACGTATGAACTGACAGCTTGGAGAACTGGCTGTCTTTCAGTAGGAAGGTCAATAAACATCTCATGCATGTAGCATGCATGTCCTTGTGGATAAAGTAACATTTTTTTTTTCTCAAGAAAGTTGATTTTTTGGAAAGACAAAAACAGGCTGTGCTACTTTGTGCATGTGTGTATAGAGTGCTCACTGTGGATAAGAAAGCAAGCTACTAGCAAAGTATATTTATTTCTTCTATAATCACTTTTTCTTCAGTAATAACACATGTTACTGAGGTAGCTGACAAATTTGTATAAAAGAAGAATGCATACTCACTTGCAGTTTCATTTTACATGCACGCACACAAGCAAATCTGTCTAGCTTTGTTGTAACGTAACGGAAGCAACAGTAACTCCTGTGGTTGCTTACACATTTCCATTCCAGGTTCCTGTTTTTATGAGGGGAACAATTCATACTTCTCAAAAACATTCATCTATCTATATGTAAGTGCCTTAAATCTGGGCTTTCAAACAAAAAAGTGAAAGACTATTGGAAGTATTTCTTGTTTGTTGGCTGAGTTTTACGGGAAGAATGAGAAAATAACTTCCCCATGGTAAGTTCACTCAGTTTTTTGAGCAAATCTGGCACCAAAAAGTCAAAAAGCATGGACTGAACCAGACATAAGCCCCACTGAAGGGGAGTATCTTATATTACACCAGTGAAAACCGGGCTCGATTTTGTTAGTTATAACCCTCTGAAGATCTGTCGCTTGGCAGGCCCACGAGGCGTTGGCAGTGCGGCACGGCATTGCCGGACAGAGAGGTGTCCAGCTGGAGTGTGCAGTGAGCTGGCGAGGTGGCAGAGAAGGTGACTGTCCCTCAGTACATGGGTCACCAGGTCACTGGTGACGCTGTCCCTGCTGTAGGGGCATTTAGTATCAGAACGTGATGCCAAAAATTTCCTTTTTAAAAAGGTATTTCTAGACCGACTAATTGACCTCTGGCACTTACAAAGGCCCCATTAACATGGGCCAAAGTCCAAATCCCTCACCAGAGTGAGGAACTGATGCCTGCTGGTGCCAGGCTAGCACTGTCACTCTGACTCAGGTTTCCTCTCCTCTTTTTTTTTTCTCCCCCTTTAGCCTCCTATCCTCCTGTGGCCTTTTCTCCCTTTTTGGGGTGGAGGCGGTTAAACTTAACAGCTTTAGGATGTACTCGAACTATGGCATCTGAACAACTAGCTGACCTGCAGATCTAGAGAATAACCTTTATAGGCATTGTAGCTACTGTAATCGTGGAATTAAAGCTATGTGCAACTGGAACAATAGTAAGTTTGCAACAATACTATGGTTTTCTGTAGCCTGTTCTGGACTGACTCCACACAGTATGTGTTTGCTCAGTAGCCTGTACTGTGGCACTATGCTGGCTGTAATTCTGGCAGTCTCCTTCATAAAGGTGTCCTATTCATTTCAGTGATGTCTGTGGAGAAGAACTGAGATTTCAATCTCTGTCTTGGATTAAATTGTCCATTGGGTTAAGGAGTGGCTTTTGTTTCTTCAGACCCACTCTAGGTCCTCTATCTTTGTGCCCTCAAAATAAATGTTTACGGCAAATCCCACCACTTACACCTAGTGCTACTTTGGTGAAGCTGAAAGGGAAGCATTTTGAACTGTGAATAATCCATAATTTAAATGGGAATGTAAATGACACACTGAAATGACACCTGGAAGAAGGATATTGTTGCAGGAGTGATAATAGAGCAGGTCATCTAGAGTCAAGCACAGACTGAAGCACTCAGAAGAAAAGGACCAGAGGGGCTGTCCCACAAAATAGTTGTATACAGCTACCAGGAGTCCAGCGAGTACCATCAGTGGAGAATATATGAGAGTGGAAGAGAACAGCATAGGACCTTGAAGTAAAAAGCAGCATGATGCTTCACATCTGGCACTTCAGCTCTTTGCCAGGAAGGTGTTATGTTAAATTTGCTTTCACCTTCCTACTGAAACATTGTAGTTTTCCATGCTTTAAGTTTAACACTTTAAAGTGTTCTTTAAAAAAACCTCAAGGTCTGTCTGCATTCTCTGACTCACCTTCTGCATAAGCAGAAAAAACAAGCAGGGAGAGATAGAGGAAGTAAAAAGAAGAGATCAGGGGGCCCAAAAGGAAGAGGAAATGTCACTTCTCGAGACATTTTGATCAGACTGATATGTTTGTAAGTCACTTTTTTTTTCCTACTGGGTCTATTGGTTTTTCTGGAAGAATCACATGGTCTTTTGAGGACATGGTAACCGAAGACTTCAGTCTTGCATTGTGGCCATATTTATGATGACAATATTATGATAAAGGAACTGCCTTCAAAGCATCTTTAAAATTTGCTTGGTATAAACTCAGATTGCTAGGCCCATGAGATGCAACTATAACCACACTTAAAAACTGGTCAGCAGAGAAGATACTTGGGGAGCAGATTTTCCAGGGATATAAGTTAGCTCTATTCAAAACAGGCTATGGAAAAGCCTCGTTTTGGAAGTGTGATTCAGATATGCTTGCAGACATGCTTTCACTTCTTAAAGCAGTGAGATAATGAGGCTTAAAGTAGATTTATCATTGCCCAATAGCTAGCATTTCACAATCCGAAATGAAATTGCCCAAGGCTCCCGTAGTGCACACTCTATGTTGCATGCACCTTCCAGGTGAAAGGCAAGTGGTTGAAATGATTTGAAAGTACAGGGTGATTGCATCAGCCCCGTGAGAGGCTGCTCGAGATGAGCCTCGGCCCTGAGTCAGCAGAGCGTGGCGTGGTACCGGCTGTGCTGGAAGTGGTGCAGAACCTCCCTGCCTCAGCAGGAGCCTTTGGAAGTGTTTTGGCTGAGAAAGCTCTTCTGACACCTACTCCCTCTACAGTTGTTTCCACATTTCCACAAAAGATGCAGCTGTCTCCCTTTGGGGGAACATTCCCTAGGGTGCCCTGAATGATAGGCATGTGGTTTTGTCCAGCATTTACAGGGATCATGCAAAATGGATATGGGAAGACAGGGGAAAAATGGATGTGTGTATGTCCTTGTTCCAAACAGGTGCATTAAGGCGCCCAATGTGGCAAATTAATGTTCTAGATAGACTAAAGACCTTAGAAATTAAAGTATTGGAGACTGTACAAATGCTATGTTCATCAATGCGGACTGTTGCATGACCCAAATTTTGTATGTTGCAAAGCAGTTTTCTCTGAGTTGCTTAGCACATCTGCTTGGCGGATTATAGGATAAGTAGGCAAGGGAGAAGCAGCCATAATTTTTACTCATGAGACCGCAAGGGAACAAAACCAACTACTCTTACAGTAGTGTGAACAAAGCTGTAATCCTCAGCTCCTTGCCCTTTACTGCCCTGAATGGGAATATCCAAGTCGGCATGGTTTATCCTTTCACAGCACTGCATCAGAGAGCAAATGTCTCCATCCAGCAAGTCTGGTACAGTATTTGCTGATGGAAAGAAGACAGCTGCTGTATGCTCATTGCTCCAAGGGGAATGTAATCTATGAAGGAAGAATGTGTATCTGGGGATCTCAGCATTTCAAAAGGCGGCAAAGTCAAGAATTCTGAATGCTGCCCTCTTAGAAAAGACAAAATACCTCCTCAGAGCACTTTTTTTTCATTCTCTCCTACCCCACAGGACAGGGACAAGCCCTTTTAGTATGACTTACATAAATGAATGTGTGTGAAAATTCAACCCTTTTAGAAATTTTATTTCTTCAGAAACCTGAGCAGCTGTTCAGTCTAGTAATGAGTTATTGAACACTTATTTCTTTTGTTCAGCCTTTTACTGATTTTGCTAGATGTGCTGCAATAGCCCAGGCCTCTGACTATGTGAGACAGCAAAATGGGGTGATGACAGTGCTGGATTGTGAATGGAGGAGTCCAGCCACAGTGTCACCAACCTACAGAATGCAGTCTTCAATAGTGGCATGAAAGATGCTTTGTGAACCAATAGAAAAGCTGAGAAGGGACTGGATGGGTACAAAAGCTGACTATAGCTATATATCCTAGCTCTGCCTACGTGGGGAGATGTCATCACACTGAGCATTATGGCCTCAAATGATTCCTTAAAACCACAAAGCCTGCAACTGTTCATTTTCTGCATATTTCTCCCACATCAGTGGAAAATATACATTGAGGCAAACAAATACCATTTAAACTAGAAATGTTAATACACATATCTTTTTTTTTTTTAAGTGCTTGGATGGTTAGGACATGCTTTAAGTGGTTACATCCACCCTATTTTTATGTGCTTAGAATCCTTTGTCTTCTCCCCGCATTCAGAGACCTGCAAATTTTCTGGTATTGTTTTGCATACATTAGTGGTATAATTTGTACCATTTCTGGACTAAGTGCTGAAATTTTGTCTTATTACTTCTAATGGATGCACTGTATTTTAATTAAAGACAAATGCAATGCAAACCACAATAATAAAATAGATGATAGACTAAGTCCCTAGCACCTAATCTTCATACAGCAGGCCGCACAAGCACACGGTTGTTCACCTCATCTCCTCCTGGCATGTCTTGAAGAGTGGAATTAATGCAAATATAACTCTTAAAACATGTGAATATTTCTTGTTTCTGCTGGCTTTTTGACCACCTCTGAGAAGCCCCTAGGAAAAGAGCCAGGAGAAGGCTGCCATTTTCTGAGCAATTAATTCAGCCCATTTGCAGATGTCACCCTATGATGGCAGGGACCGTGAGTCCTGGTGGTGGAAGGCTGGTGGCCAAGGCTGGCTGGTTCTGCCAGACCAGTTTTTTTGCCACTACGGAGCACTTCCCTCCTATCACTGTGGGAGCTTTGGGAAAGAGAGCAGGAAGAGCTGGTTCAGATTAACCAGCTTGTCAAGCCAGATCTAGTTGATTGGTTTGAGGTTTGAAACCTCTGTACTAAGTAAATTAGTATTATACCCATTTTAGGCCGTATTTAGGAGCTAAATGATCTTAGGAACACTATAGATGGAGATGTTTCATGATACGCTGGCACTTAATTGATGCATGTTTTTGAGTTGAAGGTAAATTATCAGTACCAAAAAATTTAGCCCAATCCTTATCCTGCTTTTGTGACCCTTATCACAATCAATCCCACTAAAATTGTCCCCATTTTTTACAACTGTCTGGCTGAAAGAAAAATTTCAAGCTACGTTACATAGCTGGAAGTCTGGATATTTTTCTTCATGTTATCTATATCACTCTGTAATAATACCTTGCTGTTTTGTGTAGTTCTTTTGGACTTTAGTGCCATATTAGATTTTCATTACTGTCACTCTTTTACAGGTAGGGAAGTGGCATAGGGAATGTTGGTTAAACTGACATTCCCAGAAAGTTTGTTGCAGTGCTATGAATAGAAGGTAGGTTTTTATAGAGTTTTTTCTTCACTAGTACCACCACTTCAATTACAGCAGAATTTATGGGCTTGATGTGGAAGTTACAGGAAGAGTGATACATAATAAATGTTACGCAAGTTAGATCAGAAATTAGCTGCTTTTTGGCTTGAGAAATTTAGGCATTTAAGAAAACTGCTATTGCAAGCCCTGGGAAAAAGTACTGTTTGGGCAGAACTTGAGAAAGGTGCTAATTGTCTCTTGTGACAAAACTGATGGTGCTCAAGAAGATGTGACTGTGTGTCTAAGTCCCTCTATTTAGAGCACAATTTGCAGCGGTAGGCTTGCAAGGTGGAGAACCCTGATGCAAAAATAGACACTGTCATCCCAGGCTGCAGAGTATGAAGACAAGGAAGAAAGTCTTGTCTTGGTAACGTTTGGTGAACCATTTTGTTTTGCAGCTGGTTGATTGACAGGGCTTTTGAGATTA
This sequence comes from Fregata magnificens, assembly GCA_013389945.1. Taxonomy (NCBI): domain Eukaryota; kingdom Metazoa; phylum Chordata; class Aves; order Suliformes; family Fregatidae; genus Fregata; species Fregata magnificens. Next base: position 58,818 of record WAAD01027350.1, on the reverse strand, counting down.
CTTAGGATTTTGAAACCTTAAGAGTAGCTCCCCAGAGATGGTTTAATGGACGGAGCTGGAATGTGGCATCAGACAGATGCCACCTTCTTCTATTTGGGATATTTTTTAGAGAGGAATAAGTTTCTTCTCTTCTCTACAAGGTGTTCAGAAGAGTGCCACTTGAATGTGGCTTTTCCTGCAGATTATTTAGCAGGACTTGACCTGTGAATAGAAAGGGAAAGCACTGTTATATTCTTTGCAAAAGCAGCATTGAAAAACAATGAAGGCAGCTAGTTTCTCCAGAACTGAACTGCTATCTTAGTTCTGCACCCTACAGGGGTGTCAAATCCACTTATATGCTTGGTTGTCTGGAATACAGTGGATCCTTAGTGAAAAACTCAAAATGTAGCAGGCAAGTGCATACCTACTTAGAGAAGAATGCACGAAAAGAATGTGAAATCTTTCTTCAAGTGGTTTTTAAGAACAGGTCAGCATAATATGAAGATGCAATTCCAGAAAACTATTATTTTGACCACATTACAGGGTTGTGTTAGTCAAACTATGCATTTCTGTGCTGATACTGTTGACAAGCATGAAGAGACAAAAAGCACTTTGTCATTTCCAGTGAGGCAGCAGCTCTTGCATTTTACTGGTCTGTGAAGGATGGGGGCTAACAGTTGTCCCTGCTGGGTTGCCCGATACCTAAAGTCTCTTCCAAAGTCAGTTCAGTTTGTGGATCAAGTAGAAGTAAGACATAAACAAAGCAAAATTTAAAAAATTGAACATAATACTAGTGAGTTAGAGGGGAGAGGGAAAGAGAAAACAGGTGAACTGGGGAGTGATTTCTCCCTAAATGTTTATAAAATCCCAGTTTAATCCTGAAAGCTTAGGCTGAGAAATATTGAGAACAGGGTTTTTTTTGGGTGAACTGATGTTTCCAGAGGTTTTGGTAATGGGTTTTACAGGTTTCATTTAATTGCTCTCTGTCTGGGAAAACAGCCATAAATTTGTGACTGATTGGAAATCCAGATGCAAAGTTAAGCCATTTTTTGCAGCGGGGCTCCAGTGAACGTAGTGAACAGTTAAGGGAAATTACAAAGCGTTCCTTACAGAACATTTGGGGAGGGAGGAGTGTAGACCCTCTCCATTTTGGCAAGAAAGGATATCACTAGGAAATAAAAAAATCTTACTTACAAGGAAATGTAGAGTTGTGTCTGAAGGAGATTTGCCATGTTCTTTTTTACAAAGAAAGACAAGAAGTTTTGTTTGTCTCAGGAAAGGAAACGAATGGGAACATTTACTATAAAGTTATTAGTTGCCTTGCTTGCTTTCAAAGTGCTATAGCACGTCCAGATGGAGACATCCTTTTGGACATCCTGCAGGAAGGACTACTCTTACAACCTCAACAGAGCAGCATGGCACTGAAACAAAGAAAGAGCAAAGGGTGGCAGCTTGCTTCCTCTGCCTGTTAACAGGGCAGACCTGCCCCCTCAGTTCTCTTCTATAGTTATGTATGCTTTTAATACATATGACCAAAGGACTCTCAAGTAACAGAATAGAGCCCAGAAAAGGAAGGTACAAAAATCTTTGTGGCAAAAAGAACAATGTCTCAATGTATGATCCAACTCTGTGCTAAAGAACATAGTGGCTTTTTTAATGTAAAAACCATTTTACTGTGTATATAGGTTAAAATAAATTTACGTTGATGTAGTTTTTGCTTGCCTCTTTATATCTTTTGCTTCTAGAGCTTTTTCTTCAGTGACCAATTTCTTTGACCTTCACAGTAAACTGTGCCACACCACGTGCTGAGCCTTTGAATGACTTGGCAGAGACACACCCTAGGAGCTTCAAGTCTGTTCATATGGGTTACTTTAAAGATGATGGGCTGCTGTAATCTCGTATGAGAAACAGAAATGTGTCTTTGAAATGTGAGAGCCTTTGCTAACATCTACAGAGTCCAACAAACTATGTAACTTTGCAAGTCTGTCAGCATTTTGCAATGTTTTCTAGTATCCCCATTTTGTATCTGTTGTGCTGAAATATTTCAAATACCCCTTGTGCTTCTGCTGCAAAGGGGTACCCTGTGTATGGTGGGTAAGGGATAACTGCTCCTGGAGGGGGAAGCAAAAACCTAGTCTTCGCTCGTGACAGGAGCAGAAGAAGAAATCCCTGCTCCCCATTCCTCTGCACTCTCTGCCCTTTCTGCTCCTTCAGCTTTCCCCTCTTCACCTTGCAATAAGGTGCACCCTGGGTCCTCTCTATCGTCATTCCTCTGGTGGTGCCAACAGAGGAAGGTGCATTGGGGTCATCGGAGGAGCAGAGGTTCACTGCCCTGGGGAGAAAGAAGGCAGGTTTGATGGCTAACAAATGGGGATGTTTTGTGCAATGATGGAAGGAGGCATAAGTGTCCATGGAAGGGGGATGGAGGATGTGACTGTAGAGCTTGGGAAAGCCTGGGAAAGCAAGAGAGAATCTTCTTGCCCTAAATTCTATTCTACTTCTAGAAACTTCCAAAATAGTGCTACCCCTTCCCATTTGCCCATGTCTTTCTGCAGCTTCCCCCTTATTGACCCTTGCCCATGCCCACCTTGTCTAAAACCTTCTCTGCCATGACCACAAAGCCTAATTTGGCACCCTGGGTGTGCTGAGAGCAAAGCTGAGGCTTGACTCTGGCTGTGTGACTGAGGAGCCTAAAGCAGGCTGGGACAGTGTTCCATCAGTCCTGATGGGACAGCAGAAGGTAACCATGTTTCTGAGCACTTCTGTTGCTTCATGGAGTATGTGGAGCTGCTACAGGTATGTACTGTCTGTAGTGACACCTGTGTATGATAACTTGGAGCTGTTGGGCCGACAGTTGTAAAGCAAAAAATTAAGTTCTGTGGAGATACAGTTATGAACCTTATGATCTCCTTATCAAGCTATCATGCAAGTAAACAGCCTCAGTTTGTGATAGAAACATTAAAGAAGTTCATTTGCCTACATTTTTCCTGTCATAGGAAGCATGTAATCAGAGCAGCTACTGCCCGCTTTGGGGTCCCTGTGGATTACAGAGATTGATGTCCAAATACTGACCAGGCAAAACTTTCTCTTCTATAAGACAACAAACAAGGTACAACTCGGAAGTTAATGGTGCTTCTGTAAAATAGTTCCAGCTATGTTGTGTTCCTCCTGCTCTTGCCTTGCCCCATTAGCTAACAAATCCTCAGAGAATTGCACCAAAGACAAATTTCTTCACCAACTACCTCAGCATGAGTCAAAGGGTGGATGGATTCGTCTCTGAAAGGCTGACACCAAGGAGAAGGTCCCTACTAAAACACAATAATAATTATGACAATTATATGTCAGGGCTACTTTGCAAAATGCTGTTAAAACATGGCAAGGTTTTATTGCAGGAAAAGGTCAGAAATAGTTGCTGTATTTTGTTAAAGAAAAAGAGTCTTCATTCCCAAGTTAAGCATTGTTACAGTTGGTAAGAAATCTAACAATAATAGATTCCCATAGTAATAGGGGTTTACTTTACAATAATGTTTTGTTACTGTAACAGCAGAGAAAATACTCTATGAGTTGAGACCCACTACCAGTAAGAGCTGTCATAGGCATTAACCTTTGTAACTGATTTTAGTCATCTGTGACCTGGTTATGAAAATGCTAGGCTTTTGCAATGCACTTGGAAATAGTAGGCTGGGCATGAGAATGCTGCTATAAGTTGATGACTATATTTTATCCTATCTCTTGTGACCCTTGGCCGATTTAAAGCAAATATCAGATGACCTTTTTTGTTTTGTTTCCTCAGCAAAGAAGACTGGATATTTTAATGAGCCTTTAATAAGCAGCTTCATGCCCCAGCTGCGATTCAGGAGAGCGGATCAAAATGCTATTCAAGGTGGAAATTTATTTCATCTAACTGCAGGCACAGAAATTGCCTCAGTGTGAGTTCAGCACAGTCACCGAGGCTCCCTCTGTGGGCAGTGGACAAGAATCCCACCCACCCTAAGCAGCCGTTTGCAAAGGAGATCAGTTGTCCCCTAGCGATTTCTGGTTTTCTCTGTTTATAATAGAGAGAGCACAAATGACTAGATTATACCTAGACAACTTCCACCAAGACTAACAAGGTTAGGGCAAATTAATTCCACTAGGTAAAGAATAAAGGTAAACTGAGATCTAACAGTATGCTATCTCTGGGTGGAGCACTGAGCAGTGCTACTTAAACGGCCTGTCAAAATGCCTCACTGATGAAAAGTAATCTAAAACTGAGCCAAATCAAATAAAAGTGGAACCAAGGAGAAGCCAAGAACTTGAAGCAGATATAGCTCAGTCTTGGACAACCCTTTGATGGGAGGCACATACCCCAAAGGAAAGTAACTAAATCATGCTGCTCTTTAGTAACCAGGTTTTGATGACACTTGAATGAAGCTGGTAAATGGGTATGAGGCCTAGCATTTTTTCCACATACGTTTTTTGGCACATTTTTTTTTGTAAATGTACAGCGCTCTTTACCTGTCTGATAAAGGGATGGCCTGGCTTGCATTTTTGTTTTTCTTGAAAGAGATAACACGCTTCATGTATTCACAGTGATCTTCAGGAGCTAAGAGGTCATCAATTCCTGCTGCATTTCCCCGGCATGCCCATGCAGTCCTGCTCCCCATGCCAGGACACCTGCCAAGCTTCTTACCACTCTCTTGCTGCAAGTCAGGAGCATTTCATCCTTGGTGATGTCCTCATGCTGAGGAGCATTGTGTCTCTCCATGTTTCATACCACCACACCCACTGGGTTTTCACTGAAGTCTTCTCAAGGGGGTTATCAATACAGCACAATACTCCTACAGCACTGGAATGGCCTAATGGAGAATAGGGGGAAATCATTAAGATTACATCACAGCTCCAAGCCATCTGAATCTTGCAAATCTGGAAAGCAAATGTTGAACTCAGGAAAACCTTCATGTCGCCCATTGTTAAGTGAAAGCCTGGGAGAAAAATGAGCAAATACAATGCATGTTTTTCTAAATATTGTTGATCTGCTTTGAATAAATGTTCTAAAAATGTTCTAATGGAAGAATAGTGAATATAATAGATGCATTTTTGGTGGGACACATTAATTAGCATGAGGAACTATTCATTTCCTGATGATTTCCTCTCTTACCAGTACATATTAAATCTTTCCAAGCATGTTTGCCTTGTTGCCATCTGATCTGTTCATTGAGGAGAAGCGATTTAAACTTCATGTTTGCAGGGCATGTGAGAAGGCTTACGTGAATGAATCACTGAGGAGGAAATACCCCAGTTTGTTTGCAGAAGTGTCAGCTGAATGGAATATTTTTGGGGCCTTTGGCAACACCTTGCTGAAGGCATTACTGGTTTTGGACACAGACAAGGGAGATGAAACTTTGTTCAGAGGGAAATGATATAATATGCCATGGTGGCCAGAATGTATCATTCTTTGTCTTCATAATAAATTAAAATATGGAACTATTAATTTCCTAGGTAATGACAGACATGTTGATTTTTAGGTTTGCTCTTGACCTTGCACAATACATCAAAAGAGATCATTTGTCTTCTATATTTAACACAGAAGAAGTTCATAGAAGATTTCAATAAGAATTGAGGACCCTCACATTTTCCTCAGCTAGGGATTTTTTCAGATGCTTTTGCAAGGGCTCTCAGCTAGAAGAAGCTAGAGACATGCTTCCTGATGGGCATGGCATATCAAGCTGTACCTTCTGCAACTTTCCTGCTGACCATTGCTCTTACTTTTCAGTGGTGACGCCTGTGAATCAGTGCTTCGGGCATGCCACACTCAGCTCTCTCATCATTACCAAGATAAAAAAGTCCCACAGGCAACTGTCCATCGAGCTTACCTCAGCTACTCACTGGTTTTTCCACTCCCTGCCTCATGTCCTGGTTTGCTCCTTACCCTCCATGCACGAGTTTTCTCCTTCTTTCATGCCCTTGTGGGGAACGTGACCATTGGTTCTACCGTGGGCTTGGAGGATCTGAAGTAAGCTAAAAAGAGCTCCACCAGGCTCCTCTCTGTCCCTCTAGACTACTTTCTACATTGTCCCTTGCCTGGGACATTTTTACTTGGTCTGAAATTTTCTTCCTTGCTCTCATGGTTCGTAGCATCTCACAGAGGAGATGTGCTCTGCCTGGGCCCCATGACTACTCTTTGTCAAGGCTCATTGTAGGACTTGTCTGTATCTCTATTCCTTGTCTATGTCTTTTTGGCTTTTCCTTAGTTTTCTTATTAAAAGAGGATCCAAAAGTGTACTCTCCATCCCTTAGGCCTGCTCCTGGTCTCTTCTCTTTGTTTCTATCCAGGCTGTTCTCTTGAAACCCAGATATATGTTTCCCACCGTGGCCAATCATTTTCTCTAGTGAACAGGAATTCAGTATAGTCCAACATCCAGTCTGCAGAAATTCTCTTACAATAACATTTTACTTCCCTCCAGAAATCACTCAGTGTCCGTGAAATGCACCTGTCTTGTATTGAACTGATGAGTTGCCGATCTGTTGATAGGGTGAGCTGTTTCCAAAGAATAGCTCAAAAACTTTTACTGAAAAAGACTTTGAAAGACAGTACTGTGAAAATAAAATTTTGTTTTTAAGGAATGCATCTGCTTTTAGGTAAAATTGCTTCATCATCCTTCTTTTCTTTTTCATGAGTTTTTCCAAGGCCTACCATCCATCAAGTGTAACTAAGCTGCCTCCAACAACTAATTTCTCTTGTTCCACATTTCAGGATGAGGTTATAGCTCTGAAATGTTTCTGCCAAATCAATTCTCATGACAAATATTTTCTCTTCCAGCTATAAAATTGTGTGATCCTGATTATTCTCACTGAGACAGGAATTTAGAGGTGTGGACCCCCTTTTAGAGATTTTTAAGAACAGATCATGGAAGCTCTCACAGGAGGGGATGGACTAAGTGCTCATTACTATGCCTACTTGTCTGCAATGTCACTGTGTAAGCTGAGAGCGCAAGTGGTTTCTGTGAGTCTCAAAGAACTCAGAGTGGGCCATTACCAGAATAACTGGTGACACCACTGTCACCCTGACTCAAGATTACCTGGTGCATAAAATGTGCATCATCAGGTGTTTGCTCTATTCCTTCCTTTAAACTGGTGAGTGCTATGAAGCCACTCTAAAAAACTCCAGGGGATGTAAGTGCCTGTGGTGGAAGTCCTTGTGCGTAAATTGAACCTTATCTGCATTCCAGCGTTCCTGCTTTGATACGCTTTTCTCCTTACCTGCAGGTATGCTGCACCATTGCTGTTAAATTCAAATATACTAATCTCGCTGTGCATCGGTGTTGCTCAGAACTTCCTCCTGCCTCAGAAAACTTCCCAGCCACCTTCAGAGTGCTTGCTGTAACTTTGAAGTTACAGTAAGTCAGAGAAGCTTGCCGGTAGGGAAATCTCACTCTTTGTTCCCTTTCCCTTTCCATCAGGTGTTGGATTTGCACCTTCTGCAAATCAGCACAAGGCTGCTGAGGCCAGAGAAATGGTCTGTTCAAATCCAGCTGAGTTCTTGTCCTGAGGGCAACTGGTCTTAGACAAAGACATCTGAGTGACTCTCAGAGCCTGTGTTTTATCTGTCTTCTTGTATATTTCCTCAATCCCACCTTCCTATTAATATAGAAAAAGAGCTTATTAAAATTTTAAAGAATACTTGATCATCTTCTCTTTCCCAGCTTCCTGCCTTTCAGACAGCTAATTTGGCTAAAATTTACAATCAAAACAGGCAGCTTTAGCTACTATAATAAATAGGAAAGGTTTCCTGTCCCTACTGGTCCCTGTCCAAAACTTTCTGTTATTTCACAAAAACAGGTCCACTGAACGGTGAGAGTGTTTCCATAGCTATCGTGCTGTGTGGATATAAGGAAGTAGGATTTGCAGGGAAAGCTTTATTAATTCTTTATTAAACTAGCTGATACAGGTGGAAAAATCGGGTAACATTTCAGGCTCAGAATCTGTTCTTCAGCCAAAATCACTATGTTCCACCTATACAGACATATATGATTTTTGGTTGGTTGTTTCAGCGTCTTACTGATGGACAAGGCTGTATGAGCCTGAAATCTGGGAGGAAACAAAAAAATCCCTGCTGTTGATCATTCAAGCTGTCAGCTTCAATTGCTCATCTTCTGGGAAGGACTGTGAGTCGGTCTGCATAAAAAAGCCTCTACCTTTCATATTGCTACTCATTCAGGGATCTCGGGTTCACCCAGAAAAGTTGTTTGAGACAAACTCATTTCCAAAGCTGAGCACCGGGATGAGCCTGACAGAGCGAAGTCTCCCAAGACTGTTTTTTGAAGGAATCCATATGCCTGCCACTGACAGCCCTTTGCTTGTTAACTGATACTACTTGCTGTAAAGTTGCATTGATTTTCTCAGTACTGTAATGTCCTAGTGACATTAGGCAAGAATGGCCTGTACAAGTCTATTACCACATACTCAGCAAGTATTACCAGACAAGAAAAAAGAACAACCCTTCAAGTACTGGGAGAAAGGTTGTCCTAGTTCTTTGGAAATCTTTTTTATTTCTTCTTTGACCTAGCAGAGACCTAAAACTGCCCAGTGGTTTCTTCAAGGTTTTGCAACCGTGAGGCAGAATCTGGCAGAATCTCAAGTGCGGAATGAGTAAGGGCAGCTTTCTGAATTCACTCGATAAAAGCCTATGGAAAGAACATAACAAAAGAAATGAGCCAGCACTAGCTATATTCACTCCTGGTAAATAAAGGGTCAGGGCTGTGGCCCTCAGTAGGAAGGTGAGCTTGGAGCACTGCTCTGTGAGACAGAGGTGAGGTTACGATGGGGCAGACTGAGGCACATCTGGAGTTTCAAGCAGAAAAGAAAAATAACAACAAAGGGCAGAGCACTATTGTGATATTGCTGGCTCCTCCTGTTCACAGCACATGATGCAGAACGGCACGAGGAAAGTGCTGCAGCTCTGATCTCAAACGTCTTCTCCCACGTGTGGAGTTGGCAAGTGATGTCTCTGCTGTCCTTGCACAAAACTGCAGCTCTCCTATGCTTTTGCCATATAAAGATGTCCCTGTCATCAGTCTGCAGTGGGCCCAGTCCTGTCAAGTTAACAGACCGTCTAGTACTGATACACAGAAATCTCTTAAACTGAGGGATTTTTTTAAAAGGGTTGGGAGGGGGATATCCTGTTCTCCATTCTTTTTCTCTACAGCACCTCTGGCCCCCTCCTTCCACTTCCACACCCTGAGCTCAAGTTTGTAAACCTTTTGAACTATTTTAAAAAATGTACAGCTTGTTCTCTAAGACATAGGAAATTACATTTGATGGTCTATTGTATAAGAATTTCCATATTTAGAGAAAAGTCAACAGATACAATCTCTGATTTCCTTTTCCCTATACTCCTCATATTTGCCTCTTCTTGCATTGCTTGGTTTGGCTGCTGCCATGTTGTAGCAGAAGCAGATGTCATCAATTAGAAGATGGATTTAAAACTAATGACAGCTATGTTCAAAGAGCCTGCCCACTCATCCAGCTACCGTGTACTCACCCTGGGCTGGGTTCTCTGCCCCAGCTCACATTTGGTGTTTTTGATGCTTTGTAGTGCTTTTACAGGTACTTCAGAGATAAGATTCTACTCAGCCTGTGCAAAAATGTGTCACATATAAGGAAATTTTGGCTCCCTGGTCTACAAATTCTGAAGCAGTCTTTCTAGGACTCAGAAAAACAGAGGTCACTGATATTAGACTGGATCAATTATGTAGCTAAACTCTAAAAAGGATTTCTAAACACACAATTTGGGTTTCTTGCGGTTAACTATTCGGTATAATCATAGTACGAGTTTTCTCAGTGAAAGTAAACTCAGCAACAATACTGATTAAGGAAGGAACTCACTAGCAGGAGCTCAATAACTTTGTAGCAGCAAAATCAATTTGTAGAAGGGCAGGAAAGGAACACTACCAAGCAGAAGAAAAAGAGAAAGATATGCTTAAAAATTAATGCAGTAAGAATTAATGCAGTAAAAATTAAGCTTTCNCTGGTAAATTCAATAAATAAGTAAAAAAAAAAAAAAAAAAACAAACCAAACACCACTCTCAAGTGACATGAAGACAACAGCTACAATATATCATTTGCCCTCGAGACAAGACTTTACCCTTTGTCAATTTAGACAAGAAGAATCATTCACATACTCAGTTTCCAAACTGTGAGATGGACTCCCTTTGAAGCAAGACACTTGCAAAGATCCAGCTTCTACTGTGATGACAGCACAGACTTTGACCTTGCCTTTCCCGAAACAAACACACATTTCTGTATCTGTTACACACATAAATTTATTCCTTCAGTGGGGTTTGTGAGAAAATACATCTCACATGGCAGATGCTGGTCACCTCTTAAGGCACAAATTGAAGGCTCCTGCACTTTGGTACCCAAAGTGATCCAGGTGCCCAGCTCTGACTGGCAGGAATTCCAGTGCGGTTAAAACCAGTCTTTCATGAAGTGTTGTTTAAGAAATCTGAGGGTTTGAGTCCACAGGAAACAAATTAACTCATTCTTAAAGAGAATGACTTTATTTTTCTTGTGAGTTTTGTTTTGTTGCACTGGGTTTTTTATCGCAAAATGAGGCAGATCATTATCAATGAAAAAGTTAATGCTTTTTGCTTTTCACCTTCCCATTAGTTTAAATATTTATGACAGTTTTCACTGTTTAGAAGGCACACGTAAAGCTTGCAAACTGGTCCACCTTTTGTGTAGTATATCAATTTATAATATGTAGGCTCAGCTAACTTAATGATATTTTCCATTGTCAGCCTTCTGGCTCTTTTTCACTGGTCTACAAAGAATATTTTGCACTGTGAAATACCCATGTAACTACAATGTTTGTATTCACATGGAGAAAATTATAAGCACATGAAAGTAAAGCACATTCCTCATGATCTTTACGCTGCCTGAAGATTAAGAATACAATAGATTAAAAGAATCTAGGAATAAATTGGTCTCTGGGGAGCATTCACAATATTTGTGTAAGTCTATGCTGCTTTAATATATGAATCACAAAGAAAGCCCAAGTAGAAATGTTTGAAATATTTTCCAAACACTCTCATTATATGACCTCACCCCGCTTTGGTTTTGTATTTCAGCAGTAGAGCTGATCAGAAGAGTTTGTGTCATGCATTTTCTTTTAAAAATTAAAAACTAAAAAAAAATCAGAGTCCAGTCTGTGCACAGTAAGGCAGTTCAAGCTATGTAGTTTTACAAAAACTAGGAAATCATTCCCAGAGAGCCACCTTTTCCAAATAAATGGATTCCCAGAACAAATACTTAGTCCTTCCTTGCAGTATTTATGCAGCCTGACTTCTTGTAGATGATCTCAAAGCTCTGGTAAATACTTGGGGATAGATTAAATAAATTCACTGTAATTAAGTTGATTGGCACCATCCAAAAAGCTTGACCATTAACCGCTTCCACCAAGAAATCACAACCACCTTGTCACACGAAGCAAAAGCTGTTATCAAAAGATGAATCGTTTTTAAATAAAAGATTAAATTAAATTTTTAGATCTTGTTAAAATACAGTGGCCAAATGGTAGATATTAAAAACTCGTCTAGCAGATGCCAGCTGAAAAGTAATAAAAGCAGCACTAACACAAAATCACAGGTGACACATTTCAGAAAGAATTCCTAATTTATAATCCTTTTGCTACAATACCAGCTTGAAAACAGTCTTTATTCTTTTGGCATTCAGTATTATTTCAGAAATAAATAAGTGAAAATAGGCATCTGCTTCTTTTTTATGGATCATTAAACTTTATCTTGCTCTGACTATGTATCTCTGTTCTTACTCATTTTCAATAGCAACCTAAGTTCACGGTGTGTTTGGCAAACACTACCAGTCTTCCAGTTATCAGTAAAAAGCCAAAAGCCCAGGGCTGAATGCAAATCTGTGCCCAGCAGGATTTGACTGTCAAGCTTGCGCTGCCGTATCTGCTGCTTTCTGGAAAGTTAGATTATTTGGAATGACACAAATAAACCTTCAAGAATATTTTGTTATATGTGACTGAAACCTGTAAATTAATTTCCATGATATTGGAAAAATGAAAATTATCTGAGGTGATTGCGTGTGCAGAGAATATTTGCCTTGAAAGAAAATTCCCAGTTTATTCATACCTACCTGGCCCTGTGTGAGTATTGTGAGCATATGTGTTCTCCTGCCTCACTTTTAAAACATTTTGAATGATTTCAAGTCATCCTCACCCAGAACCCAGACAACACCAGGTTGACATAAGGTCCAAATGTCGTTATTTCCTGTGGAAGTTCAGAAATCAATTACTTCATCTGATCACAAGACCAGGCACAGTCCACTCTTTGGACACAGTATTGGTGCATGCAACCGGATTCTTTGATTCTTTGATTATTAGACTTCACAGCCTGTTAACATCAGTGGTCATAAGTGAATCACAGCGCTCTCTGCCCGTTGGTGTCCTTTGAATCAGAATCTGCCTTTTGAATGCCTGTGCATAAATTCAGTTTTTGGTCAGCACTGCTTTGATGATTTCTGCATCAAACTCCATTTTGTGGTGTAGACATCCCTGTGTTAGCTAATACAAAGAAAGCTTGTGAAACAGCCTTCATGAAATGAGGACAGTGTTATAATCAGATGTTGTTAGCAATAAAGACCTAATTAGATTCTAGTCCCATGCGTGGTGCCAAACCCAAATAACCTCTTATGCATGCGTTTTTATTGTGTGGCATATTTAATTGAATCCTTCGAAGCAATCTAGGATTCACAACCAGATGATTATAACCCCGATCTCCGTAAGAGTTAAATCCTCAAATGCTGTGGCCAGGAGGAAACTTCAAAGCAGAACTGCTGGCAGCTTTACCTCCTGTGCACGCTCAAGGAGTGGCAGATCCACAGTGCCCCAGTGGGACGTGCCTGGGGAGCAACCTCAGCATGTCAGGGAGTGTGGTGCGTGCACCTTGGCAAATGCTTCACCCCATCCGGCCATAGACGCTCCCCCAGGATCCTCATGCTCCTGGCAAATATTATCCCTGGGAGTGCAGTAATGCTGCTGCAGCTGTGAGCAAGCAGAAGAGAGGTGCACAGCAGTGCTACACTTCTTGTAACATTCAGTGTACAGCTATTTTTTCCTTCTAGCTGACAAAGAAAAAAGAGGAATAAAAGTGTATTTTTTTTATAGAAGTGATGTGCATTCAAATCCCACCTTCTTGACAGCCTGTGTCTATGCAATAGATAGTATCTATTCTAGTAAATGAAATAGGGCCAGAGCACAGGCCCAAGTCCTCATATAGGATTGTTTGTGCTGTCAAACAGTCAGTGTTGTCCTAGGCTAGCTGGCACTTTTCACACTGTGGTTTGTTGGGGTAGCATGGGCCAGGAGCAACTGCCACTTGGCAGATTGGATGTGGTCTCCTAGTTTGGGGGAATAGGGGTGTTGACGTCTGTGCACACAAGCCCATATCAGTTGCCTCACTGCCAGAGAGCAGTCACTGGCCCCTTTTATCTGTTAGTACAGGTGCAACCCTTGAGTTGAGCACTAAAAGAGTGCTACAGTGCTCCTCTTCACAAATATCATGCCCATGAGTACGGGTAACTGAGATTTGGCTTGGCTTCATTCATCAGCAGAAGGAACCAACAGGTAAGAGAAAACCAGAAAAAAATCTCCGATAGTTTTCAATGCACAAAGAGTATGTCTCACAAAACTATTGTTCATACTTAAATAAGTAATTAGTGGACCGATATCTAGAGCAGTTTTTATTGTGAAAAATTGTGTCCAAACCACTAACAGTCATGACTGCTTAAAAAGCCAACTCAGCAATTAAACATTTGGCTGATAAGATGGATAAATACAACAAAGATTGCTTTAAATGACTGTAGCATGTATTGGACCGGTTTGATTCGTGTTAGGAATAAAGACATTGCCATGTTTTCTTAGACCAACAGGCAAGCTTTTCTCATATATGATGCCAGAGGATTAGGGAGGGTCTAAATGCTCTCAAAGGATGCTTCTGGTTTGTGAGGCTATTGGACCCTCTATGAGAGTCTATGAACTCTACTCTACCAGTGCTTTTCTTCCAGTATTCTTTAGGAAATGCTAAAGGCAGAGCAATATGTCTGATGGGAAACGAGACCTCTGCAAAACAATCCTTTTTTTGCTCTCAAGCAATTTTTTAGAAAGCAAGAGCACAGGGACCCATATTTAATGCCTTAAACAAAGCATTTCAAGTGATATGCCAAAATATCAATCCAAAGAACAAATAAATTAGGTAGAATTAGTCACAGATTTTACAAGGGAATTTGAAATGAGGCAGAGGTGCTGAAACGCCTGGTTTCAGATCCAAGCGTGCCCACTGTTGTCGTGACCTGAACGGTCTCTTGGGCAGCCTGACCTTGGCAGTGGGAAACGTGAGCAGGCTTGATGGCCCTGTCTTCTTCTGGCAGAAGTCAAGTACCTCCCTACTGCTTTGGGCAGGGATTTCCTTTGTTGCTGGATATGCTTCAGCCCTGAATAGGTAATCACGTCATTTTCTAATAATTACCGCCAGCTTGCACTTCACTGAAGTTAAGGGGCAGGGTTGTTCAGTGCATTTTTATGAGTTTAAAGAAATATAACAAACAGGTCATATTAGATAGAAGTTCATTGAAAGATGACAGCAAGATACCTTTCAAAATTGTTTTCTAAGATACTTGTGCCCTTTTCATTAAAAAGCAAATGCAAATTTTCCTGATTTTATTTCACATCTCCTTGTTCTGGAGAGGGAGGGGAGGAAGCTTCTTTTAGGCAGCCTGGCTGGGCAGTCTGGTAGCATGTTAGAGAAGGTGCTTGTGTGGAAGTAGAATTTCAGAAATGAAAATGATTTTGCTGAAGTCCACAGGGAATTTGAAATGTGACGTTCAAAAAACTGCCGCCACCCCCCCTTTTTAAAGATGGTTTTCCCATTAAGGTTCATACGCTATCCTGGGAATTTAACTAGGAATTTTGTCTCTGATTCAAGAAGACAGGACCACATTCCTGGTAATTAGCTCACTAAGCTCTGCACAGGCTATCCTCATTCCTTTGTTGCACGTGGCCAGTATTTTTATATCTACCACCAGCATTTCTGGCCTATTGTGCTTTCTGCTTTGCAGATATACAAGTTGAAAAACGTAAATGAGTGATCTATGTGCAGTTCTTCCCACCACTTTAGTGAACAGCGAAAGGTGACCTCTTTCTTCAGTACAGTTTTTTATTTCTCCCTAACCATATTTATCATGTTTGTTGCATGAAAACTGAGTTAACAGTAGCGTTTGCTGTACAACACTGCTGTGTTCAGTGCAGTTGAGAATCCTGCAGTCTCCATTAACTTTGTAATATCAGGAAGTTTACTAAAATATCAGGAAGAGCTGACACAGTTCTGTTAGATGAGCTTTCCTGGACATTAGGGTGGAGGGGAAGACAAAATGTTAAAAAAGAGCCTAACACCAGAACACCCATTTTACTGATGGATAAAATAAGGCATAGAAAGATTGACTAATCATTTGATCTTTCAAGCTACTGCCCACGTTTTGCTTGTAAAAAAATAACCGGGCTCAGATGTGATACAGACTTACAAAGTCATCTGTAGTCTGGGGAAGATGAAGTGAGAATGGTTGTTTTCCTCCCTTCGCCTTTTGCAGAATTCAAGAACTTCAGGAAGCTAGCAGGCAAGCACTAAAAAAGACGCAAATGGCCAAGGTTTTCACGCACTCACTAAAACTTGCTATATGGTGGAAACCGAGATCTCAGAATGGCGAGAAGGCCAAATGTATAAAACAATTCAAAAAGCAGCTAGATTAATTCGGGGAGGGAAGCATCCAGACTCTTCAATTTAAGAATGTGCATGCGAGTTCTAGCTCCAGCAGTGCTTATCTGTGGATATCTGGGGGCTGGGAGGATGTATGAGGGAAAGGAGCACTTGGTACACACCCTGCTTACTCTTGTGTGCTTTCCTCTGCATCCATAGATGGCCACTGCTGGAGATCAGGTCCTAAATACATTTTCAGTCTGATCCAGTACAGCAGTGCTCATGTTCTTATCTCTGGGTAAGCAATGCTTAGGCACAGATTTATTTTAATGCATCTTTATCTCAGAAGCTCTGTCAAGCAATTTCTAAATGATTTGAATAATTTCTTTTCACATCCCTAGTAAGTGTTGCCAGGGAGCATTTGCTGTTCAGCATTTGTGAAAGTGCTGATCTATAATCAGATACTAATCTGTTCCTTTGCTGCCTGAAAAAAAAAAAAAAAGTTGCAATAAATTCAAAGCTGTCTCATGAGGGCTGCGAAGATCAAATGCTTTTTGTTTCCCCTTTTCGCCCACAGTAGCCTGCTTCACAAACTAGCTGCAGTAGGCAGTGGCACAGCAAGTGAATTCCAAATCACTCTGGGCTTTGTTTGACCTAGCAGTCAATTTAAGACAGAGACACAACTGCATTATAACTTCCTTCCCACAACACAGCATTGTTTGGAAGCTGCCCAAAGAATATTACGCCACCAACTACATTCTTAGCCCAGTGGGTATCAGTAGCCCAGAAAATTGGTTCCCTCCTTTGTTTGTTAGAGAACTTCCCATTTTGTACCCAGTCCCTTAAGCTCTGTTCTCTTTCTAGTACCACCAGAGTCAGTAAAACCAGAGATATCCTTATGAACAAACAATGTCAGAGAATAAAAATGTTCTCAATAGGAACTTTGTAACATTTTTACCAACTGTTAATGAAATGGCAGCCACTGCTTTAAATTTTATGTTTGCTTATTTAATGTTTTCTTCCTCCTTCCTTCCCCTGTGCCCATTTTTGTCCTCAAAAACAGTGTATTTAGTTAGTTATCTTTTAAGTAGCAGAACCAATATGAGTACATGGTCACTGAAAATACGGCATCTAACCATGAGTTTACATGATAGTGACAGGTTATGTGTCTTAGCATCGTATCAGTGAAAACCATTGTTCACAGAGGCAAGAGCGTTATAAACCCTTCCTGTACTCTTAAAAAAGGCAATGAGGGCACAAAGTCCAGGACACTAATTGCATATTCAAGATTAGGCACAAGCTGAAATGCTTCACTGTTTCAGAGCTTAAGACAGTAACATATGATATTGAATAAGGAAGATAATTTGGGATAATTAATGAAAAGTTAATTGTGTCATTAACCCTGGCTACCACACAGGTTAGGTATTATAATCCTGACACAAACCTCTCCTTATCTAAGGCCAAACAGTCTTTGGGTCTGATCCAAAGCCCACTGAGGACAGCAGGAGTCTTCCCATTGACTTCAATGGGCTTCCAACCAGGCTGTTTGCTGTTATCTATTTATAGATAATTTTGCAGTATTTTGTTGTATTTTTACACTATCTGAACAGCTGCTAATTCACCACATAGGGGTATAATGGGGAGCATTTGCCAAGAGAGAGAAACGCCACTGGCGCAGCTCGGGGCAGGAAGCCTGTGCTTGGTGCTGATGGCAGCTTCCCCGGAGCAAGGTGCCAGGCTCGCTCTGGCAGGTCCAAAACCCTGTGAAAGGAGGGAGGAGTGCGGTCCTGCCCTGCTAGGACAGGCCATCAAACCGCTCAGGAAATGGCTTTCGGTCCTGGCCCCACTTACTGAGGGTTTCTATAAGGATGTCCAGCTTTAACGTCCAGCACGGAGACCAGTCCTGAGAGAGCGGGCGGCGGGCTTGCTGGCTTCCTTCACTTTCCAGAGCCATTGCTTGCACCCCACCCTGTGCAAAATATAGCCTGGAAAAGGAAAGTGGCTTCATTAATATCCCAGTGTCGTTGCTTCAGGCTTCCTTGCCTTTCCCCAGCCACGGTACCATAGCAATCGGTGGTGCTCTGGGTTCGCACCGGGCACGGGGGCTTGCAATACCTTGTGAAATAGGTCTGGGCTGGCTGCAGTCTCTGGGACCCCGTGGCCATTGGGCTGGGCACAGGGAGCATGGGACAGTGCTGGTCTCTGAGGCGCTCCAGCAGACGTGGGTGAGGACTAGCCTGGAGCCTGTGGCAGGACTGGGTAGCCATGCGAGGTGAGGTACCTCTGTGTGAAGTGCTCCCAGGCAGCTCACAGAGAGGTGCAGAGACTTAGAGGGGACCCCTGTGCTCTGAAATGGGAAACTGTTCCATAACGCTCCAGGCGAGGTTAGGATGGGAGATGCGAAGTACCTTTTTCAAACTGAAATGTCACCTGAGCTTAAGCAAAAAACTAATTATCTGAGTTTCTTAACAAAGACATGGCATCTTTGGTGACCACAGTAGTTCTTGTTTTCTAACTCAAAAGTGACAACGAGTCTGTACACGTACGCTGCCATCAGCATCAGATGTGGAGTCATTTTTACTTATTCTGACTAGTCTTTATGGAAGACCATAAATGTGTATCACTAATAGAGATGAACTTCTGTCCATGAATTTCTGTCCATGTTTTAATAACCCAGGTTTAAACAGAATAGGGATTTAATAGCCAAGACCACAGGTATGGAACATTACTGGGTATCTCCTACCTGCATGCACAGCAGTTTTGCCACCTCACTTGAGGAAGGAGGAGCAGATTTACGGGTCTTTTTGGGAAGATGGTTTAGATGTTGACATTTACCCAACGAAGCCAGTGCCACTGTCTGCTAACTCTGGTGACACTTCATTGCCCCTGCAAAGGCATAGCTTCCTTAGCTGGCATTTTGGGGATCATTTGAGCACACAGGAGCACAGAGCTTCCTAGGGACTAGGGGAGAGGGAAGACTGTGACCTTCTGGATGTTTGACTGAAGCACAAAATGATGATTCAGGGCTCTCTAATTTTAAAAGGAGGTGTCCTGCCTACTTGGCAGTCACTTGGCAGCCTTGACGAAACAAAGTGGTTATTTCATTTCTCCCATCTTGCCACTTGTTTATTAGCTGGAGACTTCAGCTCTGAAGAAGAAATGTACTGAAAGGATACATCAGTGCACAAATTTCACACCTGTTAGTACCACATACCTCAGATATGTCACAGGATATCTACTAACACATTTTGGAAGAGGCGATATCTGAGAGGAAGAGTGAAAAGGATCCTCTTTTACAAAGTACTGCTTGGCCTAGGGAAAGTGTCTCCATCAGGAAAACAGGCACTCTAACCACCTTTCTCCCATTGCCAGTTTGGTGTCATTGTTTTGGGGAAGTTCACTACAGTTTTCTCTGATCATGGTCTCATGCTCTGACACAGGCAGACAAAGAAAATGGCTTTTCAAGGTCAGTCTGGTGAGACCTGGCTATAGGGCACTCATCCCAACTTCAGCCACAGAAGTATTCAGAGAAGCTGTGCTGAGCCTGTGCACGTAGCTCTCTACCTGTGGTTGTAGTTTTAATCAGCAGATCACAGCACGCTCTTACAGCTTAAAGATCTCACTGCCCCAGATCACTTTCCTCTTCTTACAATTTGTGAAAAGCAATGTTTGTGTTGTGGACTCCCTTTAGATTCACAGAAAAGAAAGCAACTTATCTGCTGCCAGGTGCACATTGAGCACCGTTGGAAGATGTTTGTGCCATTGCTCTTGCAGACTTCGATTATAGACTGTGCCGGGAACCCACCCAGAAAAAAAAGAACAATACGGTCACTGAAAGTCTCTATGTACTAAGCGGAGGAACTATTTCTACAAGGACATTTCTTAACTTCTGAGGGCTCAACTTGGCAGCTAGTACCATTCTTTTTAACATTTTAAAACACCGTATGGATAACCTGTACATTCCTCTCTTAATAAAGCCTAGATGACTCAAGGCACAGAAAATAAGCTGTAGACTTTGCACTTCTAGCCTGCCAGCTGGAATCCAACCCAGATGACTTGATTCATCAGCAGCTCTCGGGAGGTCTGTGCAGAAGCAGAGTGAGGTGAGGGCCATTTTCTAGTTCCCATACCACTTATCCCAGTGCCAGGCTTTGCATTATCTATCTGCTGTCTTTCCAGGGGTGGCCATAGGGATTAGATGTCTCATTAGGCATATGCATCCTAATAATATGCCAGGGATGACTTATGCTTGGAGAAAAAATATATGGGGAAATTTGTCCCACTCTGCACTTTATCAACCCTGAGTAAGTCAGGCTGTCACACAGATGACTAAGAATAGCAATGGCATGCAGTCAGTGAGAATGATGACTCAGAAAGTGTTTTTTAAGCTGAAAAAACCCTCAGAGTTGTCACTGAGGATTATAGATGCATGAAGAAGGTAGCATTAACATTTGGCCTTTCGGGTTTTGTTCTTTTAATTATTTGTCAAACCACACATTTCTTCATGCTCATCTACCATGCATTTCTTTTCAGAAGCAAGTTCAGTGTCCTCCTGCTCTTGGCAACCATTCAATGACAAAAGACATGGAAGAAGAAAATAAAGCTATGTATTAACATTGGTTTTAAGGCCACTCAGGTAGTTTCAAACTTTTAAGAAAATATAAACAAAATACTACCCCCTCCTCCCCCATCAAACTATCTGTTTCATGTTGCAGGTTTTCTCTATGCCCCTATTGCAACTGGCAGGGTGCAAAATGGACAGTACATCACAAGACAGCGAAAATGATTACAGGTTCCAGATACCTTCTAAGCAGAGACTGAAGAGCAAATGTTTTAGTTAGATGTCATCGTTTGGTTGTCAGGGTCTTGGAGTGTCTGCTTGTCTGATTACAGGTAGTAACTGTGGGATCCTGAGCTATAAACTTTCTCAGAACACTAAAAATTCTCCAATTCCTCAGCACCATGCCAGGATTTCTGCATGGTAATGAGTCTTGTCGTTAGTGTTGGAAAGCACTAGTTCTTAATGAATATAAGTTTTGCTAATCAGCCACCAAAAAAAAAATTCAACAGAAATCTGCTGTAATACAGTTTATTGACCTCAAATGTTTTGTAAGTCATGTTCGGTTAACTGCATCTTCCCCAAAACAGCTTTAAAATAAAAGAATAATTGTGATCAACAGAGGTTCCTGGTTTAGGATGCATGTGACTTTTTAACACAAACCTTAATCCTGGGCACTGAAGCATTCACATGATTATTTAATACATATTTAAAATACCAAGAAAAGTACATGACTTGGTAAGATCACTGATTTACTATTTTCCTTTCTCATGTACAAATGAAAAAACAGCATTTTATACATGCAGCTGCTTTGCCTATTCTTCTGGGACACTGTTCTCTGTTTGGTAGGAAATGAATTGTATAATCTGTGATTTATTTTCTGCCAAAATGTTTTTTTCTGATTTCTGCCAACCTACCCTTCAAGCACATGTTAAGCTGGAGAGTGCAAACTAGCTCAGTGCTTTCCTAGAGAACCAGCTATAAAATAATGGGTATATGAAGACAGAATATTTAATATGATGATTTGCATTAGCACATGAATCAAGTTGAGGGTTTTTTACACGCCTTGTGACCTTCTGTTCACAGACCCAAGTACTTGAAAGAGTAGCAGTGAAGACAAAGGGAGGTGTGAATGGCTCCTGCACAGTGAAAGGACAGTGACGCTGTACACCTGGAAGGTCCTGCAGGGTGGCACCTGGCTATCATCCATGGGACAGCCAGGTATTATGAGGAACAGTGATATAGCCAAGTCTATGGGACACCTGATTTTGCAAAATCTTGTCTTTCTGTGGCAGGCTACCTCAGCAGTGTTCAGTCCTGATACCCCAGGAGAGTTTGGGAGCAAGCACTATGTATGCAGTCTGTTCAAGAACATGTGGGCTGACCTCATTCATGGCTTTTTTAACATGCTGCTCCTACAGCCAAAATCTGTTATTGATTTCTATGATTTAATCTAATTCTTTCACTTCCTTTCCCAAACTGTTTTGTTTCAGTGTGAGTTTGTGAATCCAAATCACATATTGCTGGACCTTTCAGATGTGCTCTCAATGGATACTCTTTCAAAATGCACAAACACACACAGTAAACAGAGCAAATACAATTTCGCTAGATTTTTTGTGTTTGGTTGGCATATTTGATCTTTAAATACACACTGGGGATTCAGGAGCCTGGGGAAGACTTGGCTAGAAATAATACGCAAACATTAACTTTAAAGGTAGATACCATGTTCTCCATTTTTATAGAGCTTCCAGTTCAGTAAGACTCATGTGTACCTTCAGTGCTGTGACATGATTCTCCAGTTAAATATACAGAAAAGTATTTTTTGTCTGGCTTTTGCGTTCGTGGAGTCAGTCAGTTCTTTGCACATATTTTTTGAATTTCATTTAAACTGCCTTTCCTGGAGTAGTGCTAACATCCAAGAACCTCAGCTTCATTAAAAAAAACCCAACAACAAAACAACCAGTAAACTATTATCAGAGGAAACTTGAAAATGTGATCACCGGCAATGTAAGGACCAGAAGACAAAATGAAAGGGGTCTGAAGTACTGTGGTTTTGGACAATACCAGGGTTCCACGTGTTTGGGGCTGATGACAATAAAAGCACACACATCTTTAGGAAACACTGAAATAGTGAGGCCTAGTTAAGCATTTCTTAGAGACGGGGTTCCTGTGCAATGGCATGCAACATGTGCTAGATCCACACTTTAGGAAATCTCTCTTTCTCCATGGTCACATCATGTCTGTAGTTAACCTCTTCTGTCTCTGTATTACATAAAAGGCAGCTAGCTGTGTTAAAACATCCGGGTGGAGAACAATATTCCAGTTTCCTCCAACAACATGTCATCTCAGAAGGCTTTTAAAACAGTTTATAAAAATTCCAGTAGACACAGCAAAACAATAAGGTGATAACTTCAGAAAAACATCAAAAGCAAACTAGGAAATGAAGCTTTTAGAAAAAAACTAGGTATGAAAGAAGACTGTCTGTACACTAGCTTTTTTTCATGTAAAGAGGAGGAAAATATTCTGTAGTTGGATAATGTGGAGCTATGCAAAGACTTTGTCAAGTTGCCACTAGTGTTGCCTGCTATCCGTAGTACCAAGTAGCAGCTCCATGTCCACCAACTGATGTGTCATGTGCCTTGTCTTTTCTTCTACAAGTGATAGCAAATGTTTGTCAGAAAACCCATGGGTGATTAACTTCTCTTACAACAGATTAAGTTTAGCCTCACCACCTCCAAAATACATTTTGATGGTCTCTGTCTATTGATAATTTTCTATAAAGTACTCCTGTTTCTCCTGAGCTGAGGTTGCAGCATTCAGAGGTATTTCAACAGCAGATCATCACAGTCAAGAGACTAGTAAATAACACAGGTAGGAGATCTTTCCTTAGACTCATTGCAACAGAGTCTGTATTTTATACTGGATATGCCAGAGGAAAGGGGTGCCATACAGAGGGACCTTGACAGGCTTGAGGAGTAGGCCCATGTAAACCTTGTGAAGTTCAACAAGGCCAACTGCAAGTTCCTGCATCTGGGTCAGGGCAATCCCCAATGTCAGTACAGACTGGGGAATTAATTAATCAGTAGCCCTGCAGAGGAGGGCTTGGGGATATTTGTGGATGAAATATTGGACATGAGCCGGGAATGTGTGCTTGCAGCCCAGAAAGCCAGCCACATCCTGGGCTGCATACAAAGAAGCGTGGCCAGTAGGTCAAGGGATGTGATACTCCTCCTCTACTCTACTCTGTCATGAGACCCCACCTGGAGTACTGCATCCAGCTCTGGGGTCCTCAGCACAGGAAAGACATGACCTGTCAGAGTGGGTCCAGAGGCGGTCCACAAAAATTATCAGAGGGATGGAACACCTCTCCTATGAAGAAAGGCTGGGAGAGTTGGGGTTGTTTATCTTGGAGAAGAGAAGGCTCTGGGGACACCTTAATGAGGCCTTTCAATTCTTAAAGGGGGATTATAAGAAAGACAGAGAGAGATTTTTTACCAGGGCTTGTAGTGACAGGACAAGGACCAATGGTTTTAAACTGAGAGAGGGTAGATTTAGATTGTACATAAGGAAGGCATTTTTTACAATGAGGGTGGTGAGACACCAGAACAGGTTGCCCAGAGAAGTTGTGGATGCTCCATTATTGGAAGAGTTCAAGGTCACATTGGATGGGGCTTTGAGCAACCTGATCTAGGGAAAGATGTCTAGGGTCATGTCAGGGGCATTGCTCTAGATGACCTTTGAAGCTCCCTTCCAACCCAAACTGTTCTATGACTCTATGACTGTATGATTCTATGATTCTAAATATCCCCCTAATCTTTGCAAGGACAAATCAATTTTTAAGAAAAACTTTGAAGTCCCTGGCTGTCCTCCATAACACAGAAATCTAACATGGCTTATTAGCTCTGTTATTAGCTGTTCAGCCTCACATGAGCGTCCCTACATATTAAAAAATGTATTCCTGCAGTGATCTTTGCTACAGCTCAATCTGGCCACTGCTGTAAGAGATAATAAAAAATGCTTTTTCAAATACACTAACAGCAAAAAGAGAGCCAGGGAGAATCTCCCTCCTCTGGTGGATGTGGGGGGGAACATTGTCACCAAGGATGAGGAAAAGGCTGAGGTACTTAATGCCTTCTTTGCCTCAGTCTTTAATAGTCAGACCAGTTATCCCCAGGGTATTCAGCCCCCTGAGGTGGAAGACAGGGACCGAGAGCAGAATAAACCCCCCACAGTCCAGGAGGAAGCAGTCAGTGACCTGCTGCGCCACCTGGATGCTCACAAGTCTATGGGGCCGGATGGGATCCACCCGAGAGTGCTGAGGGAGCTGGCGGAGGAGATTGCCAAGCCACTCTCCATCATTTATTAGCAGTTCTGGTCAACAGGGAGCTCCCAGTTGACCGGAAATTAGCCAATGTGACGCCCATCTACAAGAAGGGCCGGAAGGAGGAGCCGGGGAACTACAGGCCAGTCAGCCTGACCTCGGTGCCGGGGAAGATCATGGAGCAGCTC
>WAAD01027350.1:0-33198 GCA_013389945.1 Fregata magnificens | reverse complement strand
TTAGGCATTGGAACAGGCTGCCCAGAGAGGTGGTGGAGTCGTCTACCCTGGAGGCGTTCAAAAAAGGTGTAGCTGTGGCACTCCAGGGCCTAGTTTAGGAGTCATGGTGGTGTTAGTTGATGGTTGGACTTGATGATCTTAGAGGTCTTTTCCAACCTTAATGATTCTATGATTCTATGATTCTATCAGTAGACTTAGGTGATAGTGTCTTGGAACAGAAAATGGACTTTTTACAAGTGTCATTTTTATTTTCATGAAAGCATTTTGACCTTTTTAGTAGTATAGCGTTTCTTTTATCCCCCTGCTGAGCATAGTCTGGAGTTTGTGGCTTCTCCAATTTAATTCAAAGCTGCTTTCTTCCAGGAAAATTTGGAATTTTTGCTGAATAGAGAATCTTCTTTGCCCTATTATCTCCCAAGTTCACAGGGCATTATTATATATCCATGTGTATGAGCTTACCCATTAGAAAACTGACACTCTCAAAAAGCCCTGCACAAAAGCAAAGGCAAATCTATATACACAGGAAGCCATGACAGCGGTTGGATCATATTTTTAACAGCTACCTGAGAGTAATGTTGGAAAATTCACAAAACGTTAGAACATGAAACACTGAGTCCTATCCAAGTGAAATCCTTGAAATCCTTAGCCCAAGGATTTCCTTAGCAGAAGAAGCCAAAAGTTGTCTCCTGCAGAACCTGTGAGAGGGAAACCTGAGAGAAGGAATAACCTACAGCCAGTAACGCAGTGCACAAGCAAAGAAAAGGGCTTAGTTACCTTACCGGGACAGAGAAGAGACTCTGGCATGAAGCTCTAAAATGAAGTATATCAGAAAGTGTAAAACCAGTGCTGAACATAAGTGGGATTTTTGTAAGAATTCTTTTCTGTCTTTTCTTGTTCATTTGAGAGAACATTTTAAAATGATTTTTTCTTCTGAGTGTTTTCGGTTTAAACAGTACTACTTTCTAACAAATGGGGCAATACTATTCATTATTTTGCTTTTTCTGATTGGAGAACATACACAGGACAAAAAGAGTATGACGTATTTCATGATTTTTTGTACAGAAATTTTTAATGCTGGATAAAACCAAGTGTTTTTATTTAGCTTTTATAAATAGCTTTTATTTCTTGGCTATAAACATTACATAGAGTTACTGTTCCACCATTCATCCATCTTGAGTATCATGCTTAATATGGAAATAAGTAATACACGTGTTGGATTTCATATGTTTGAACTTTCTGTTCCCTGAGGGCTGGATTTCCTGCAATTGTTTGTTACAGGTGACTATGTACACTCACTGACCATACTGAAGACCAACATTGTCCGAGGTGGTTTTTGGCCCAGTACCTACAGAGCCAGACTTCAGAGCACATCCTTCTGTTTGGGTTAATAGTGAGAAAATAGAAAATACTCCTTTCTTTTCATGGAAAGACTTTTCTTCCTTCACTTTGAAATCAATGTCAACTTTTTTATGTGATTAAGAGCTAATTCCTTGAGTAAGTGTCTTGGGAGACAGATTGTCATGCTGAGGTGAAAAAGTAAAGCAACGAGCTTTCTGCATGTTCAAACTGCAAACAAGTCAGTGCAAAATACTCTGACCATGGGTTCTTTACAAAATGACAGCTACAAAATTATTTTCCCCTCTACATCTTGACAGATGGCTCCTTCCACCCATCTGCCACAGCCACCATTCACTTGTGGTGACCACATCGTCCTGTTCTAGTTTCCACCTATATGAATGTGACTAGACTGTGCTTGGTGAGTCTTTGGTTGTGAAAATGGCACAGTAAAAAGTAGTTTGCCTTGCTGTGGATGCACAAACTCAGATCAGATCCACTGAAGGAGATGACAAAACAACAAATGCTGTGCTGATGGTGGGGGGAGGACATGTTGTCTTTTAAATCTACAGTCCGCTTCTTTCAAAATGAGCATCACTTCCTAAGTGTTGTGATTAGCAGCTACCACTGATTGGTTGTTACATTTTTGGATATTCACCAATTTAGATACTGTAGTCTGGTTATGCTGGCTGGGGAGTGGACACAAACCTCAATGGAAATACAGTTCTGATAACACGCATGGAATCCATTTTGCAAAGAGGGCTGTGCAACCTGACCTCTGTGCAAGAACGAAATTTCTCCAGCCTGTGGAAATTGTTTGTATTTACTTCAGAATCTCTCTCAGCTACAACCAGTGAATCCAAAAGGAGCAACTCAGTTTTACTTCTTTTCCTCCATTACTATTCAGCTGCCATACAGTAGTAAATCTGCGTTCTTGGAGACATGTGATATTCCAGGTCCTTGTACCATAAGCTCCTTGGAGCAGAAACTGTTCTCTGTGTTAGTAGAGGCTAACACAAAGGACACTAGTCCTGTCTTCATTGTATTGTTGCAGTCAGATTACAAATGTCATTCACTCTTAGCCAGAAGATCTGATAACAAATTGTTCTGCTTTCCTATTGCTAGCAAACAATATAACCCTGTCAGAGAACAATCCTTTCCAGGAATGTTCTCTTAAGTTATCATCCTGTATTTATTTCTTATTAGTGCAGGTGCTAGTCACATCCAGGAGAGCAAAAATGAATATATTTAGAGAAAAAACATCACACTTTAATAGTGAAGAACATCTTTCCTATGGAAGTTGTAGATGGAGTTCCAGAAGGGATGAACAACTGTCTTACAGTCTATGGACTAATATCAAATAAATAAGAAAAAAAAAAGCAGATTGGTTTCAATTAATATTGTAGGTTATAACAATTAAAAATAAATCCTGTTAAGTCTTTTTACTTTTCCACAGACTCTTACTGACCTCACTTTTATGAAACTCTATAAGCTTTTTGTAAGACCAAAGGCTAGGCAGATGTCATACAGAAGCATCAGAAGGAAAGGCTAAAGATGTGTAGTGATGTACTCTTGCTATGCCTTCAGAGTCACCTCTTCCCCATAAATCATTGCAGAGGAGTCAATCATACTAATTATTGCATTTTAAGCTAATGGATTACTTGGGTTACCTAAGAAAAGCTAATAGATTGCTTGGGTTAACTAAGGAAAGCAAACTTATCCTCTCTTCCTGCCTCACATTTAGATGCTAAAGGGGATACCTCAGTTCTTCTGTCTTTTGGCCATGTTGTCTCTTCCTCACAGCTTGAGAGGCTTCTCATAAATTTGCAAGATTAAAAAAAGTTCTAGCGTATGAATGGGTTTGTTAACAGTAGGAGTACATCAACTCTGTGTGTGTGTGCGTGTGTGTTATGAAAAGGATGTGTGTGGAAAGGCATGTAAATTGCAAAGGACAGTGTCATCATTTATAAGTTATTTCCTTTAACGAGTACTTCTATTCAAATCCAGATGGTGCTTGGAGAATTTTCTGCTACTGAAAAAAGAGTTCCCTTCCTCTTGGCTGTGATACATCCTTGCACCACACCTGGGAGTGACGCTGGTCACATTCCCGTTGCCTGGCTTTGGATCTGAATGTTCTACTGTGTTATCATAATGTGGATGCTCAGCTCAAGTCCCTGAGGTGATGTCCCCCTTTTCTCTGGGACATAAGCAGCATGCTGTTGTTGAACTCTAACATCCTTTCTCTGTTTCACCCTTTCCCCGTCTGCTGAAAGTACTCTCTGCAGACTTACCAAGAGAAGGGGAAGAAAAAGCATAGACTGCTCGGGAGAGTACTGAGTAATTTCCTGATTTAATAAATAAAGCTCGAGAATCTTGTTGCTATTTTGTGTTACTATTTTGCGAGTAGAAAAACTGCAATATTTTTAGAAACAAATTAGGAACAAGGATTCAAAGTTAGTTTTGCTTCCAGCATTTTGAGTGTTTGTCAGACTCACGAGAGTCTCCTGGGAGTCCAAACTAGGTTATGACAATACAACAGCATATTGTTTCATTTAGTCAAGAAGAACCTTTTAGCCCCCCAGATTCCCACATGTTTTCCTAACACTACAATTGCAAACAAGTTGAAGCTGCTTTTGAGTCACGATAGGAAACCAACTGGAAAGCAGCCATCAGCACTGCCCAACTTAACCCAAGAAGCGGGGCAGGCTGTCAAATCCATAAAAAGAGCAGGAAGCAAGGCAGCAGCATGCATGCAGGAGCAACTGAACCGACACCGCCACACTTAACGACGTATGCCTGTATGTGATCAGGACCATGCTTGCACACCTGAGTGGCAGGAAGCAGGTCACCTTCTCTGCTCATCTCGATAGATGATCTACAGTCATGTTAACAGAGTTGATCCTGTTTAGAAAATGTGGATCAAATTTTGCAGAGGGGTATCATGATGTGTCACTGGCACACAGTCAGAAATGTAGGAGGGCTTTCATTGCATCACCAGCACACCACCACTCTCCAGCTGGGCACTCCTTGGAGGTCTGCCACCAAAGAAAGTTCAGCCACTGACATGTTAGCCAAAATAGTGCTGAGAGCTACTAAACCTCCAGCTCAGTGAGCTCTTACATCAAGTATTGGACAATAACATATATCCATTAACAGCCAGTGAAGAAAAGCAGGTACTTCTCAACTGTTATTCATCTCCTAAAGACATTTGAAATAGCTCAGTTAAACTGTTTTCTAAAGGTGCTTACCATTCTCCACGGATTATGTAGGGAGGTATTTCAGATGGAAATATCTATGGTGGGTGAGGTGGAGATGTCCGCACTGCATTGAGAAGAAGATAAGAGGTGAGGATTCAAAAGGATAGTAAACCTAAATTCAGCAATTCACTTACATGGATTCAGATCAAGTAATATACATGTTAAAACTCATTGTTAAACCACTGTCTGAGGAATGGAAACAGAGGGAAAGGCATGGCTGAGTTACAGAAGGCAGAGCAGGGACATCTGTTTGGGGTTGCTGAAGTCAGTAGCCCCACAGAGGTGAGGCTGCCTCAGCTCCATGCCCCAGGTACAGTCAGCAGCAAGGCTGAGTTTGTCCTCCCAAAAGGTGCGTGTGCCCATGCACACACACACACACACTACGCATACACCTATACACATGGCCAGCCACACAGACCAGCGCAGACTGAAACACTCAGCATTCACACAAGCACAGACAGGTCCAGTTCTGTTTCCCTCCCTGCTGATTGGGGTGAAGGTGCATTAGTGGGAAATTAAGTTAAACCAATCATTTAAATAGCTATGGAAAATGAGGAGTTAGGAGAAGAGGCAGAGAACAACTAGTGTGGACTGTCTGTCTGGTAAAAACAAATGGAGGGACAGTGTGCTGCAAGCAGTGTGGGTTGCCAGGAGGAACAAGCTTGAGCTATAGGCAGAAAGGAGAAAAGATGTGCTTTAATCCCCTTGTGTTTTGAGACCACTCATCTAAATGTTGTGTGGGGTTTTTTTGTTTGGTGGTTTTGGTTTTTTGGGTGGGTTTTTTTGGCAAAATAGATTGCTTTGATTCAAAGCCATTGTTTCTGCCAGAGCAGGCTGCCGCAGGCTGCTGGGGGAATCCCTGCCAAATCCCACCCTCGCCAGCCTTCCTGGATGAGGCATCCCAGTGGGGGCACATCCCAGACCTCTGCCCATAAGAGGTGAAGTGCTGTGGGTGCACCGGGTAGGATCTCGCACAGAGGAAGCAATGCGACTGCGACTGCCACCTGTAGTGGTGCACAGCATGGACAGTGTGTATTGAGCCACTCATATTTATATCCTTTATGTATTTATATATATATATCTTTTATGTATTTATATATATAAAATGCCTATCAACATACTGATAAACACTCTTTGAAACCACTCTGATGGTTAGCCCATTTTGAATGGGCTAATTCCCATCTTCCAGGTTAAGTGGGAGTTAAGTAAAAATACCCATGCTCGGTATTTTTCAGGAATGCTTTATTCCCTCAGTGCCTGGGGATAGTCCCCCATCAGTCCGTCTAGGTGAACTCTGCCGCCAGCAGGCACCCAGTAGATACCCAGCAGTGTTTGACAACAGCATAGGTGACTATGAATTTGTCTGAGCAGCAAGAAATAATCTTGGCCATTTCCCTTGTCACTTTGACTATTTTTTAAGATATTCATTCTGACAGCACAGCCTTACATCAAAAACATAAATCATATTGACACCCTTATGCTGACCAACAAGAGCTGTCAAGGGGGGTTTCCAAGATGGTTTCAGATGGAGGAGCTGTTGTTGATGCAGAGTTTGAGAATATCTTTAGTCCAACATATGTCTTCAACCTATGACTGCCAATCCTCAAAGGGCTCACGGGTATCACATAGGCAATCCCTGCTTTGGGAATCCGGAGCTAGTGCTATTATATGGATTTCAGGGAAGAACTCTGGCTTGAGTACAGTCAAAATTAAGTCAAAAAGCACTTTCTTCAACTGTTTTCACAGGCCCCTGTGAATAATCTGAAACTTATATCAAAGAACAATACAGCAGTTCTTCGCTGATCCTAGAAAAGCTTTGGGAAGATGACAATCACCATCTGGTCACTCCCTTCATAACAGTGGCAGGGCGACAAGCATAGCTTTCTCAGGAGGTACAGTGTCTTCTACTTTACAAGCACTTCAGCATTTCTGAAATGACGACAGATTTAAGATATTTTTACTTATTTCAGATTTTCTCTCTCTCTCTCTTTCTGCCTTCTTTTTTTTTTTTTTTCCTCTCAAACTGTTTAGCATCCAGCTGCTTATATACCTTGAACAAAGGAGTATCTTGTGCCAATATATTTCACAGAATCATAGAATGATAGAATAGTTTGGGTTGGAAGGGACCTTTAAGGGTCTTGTAGTCCAACCCCCCCTGCAGTGAGCAGAGACATCTTCAACTAGATCACGTTGCTCAGAGCCCCGTCCAGCCTGACCTGGGATGTTTCCAGGGATGGGACATCTAGCACCTCTCTGGGCAACTTGTTCCAGTGTTTCACCACCCTCAGTGTAAAAAAATTTCTTCTTTATATCTAGTCTAAATCTACGTTCTTTTAGTTTTGCATTTCAGGTGCAAGCAACTTCAATCTCTTATTTCATATGACAGATCAGTTAGAGAACATGAGTAGTAGAAGGAAATCAGGAGTGTTTTTCATGCTCAGTAATCTGCTCTTTTGCTATAGCTCTTGTTCAGATTGCTGCTTCTTCTTTATGTGCCAAGCTTTCGACCTGTTAGCACATGTACTTGGGTAGCTGAGGAGAGATCCACTGAATGGTGACTCTCATAGCACGTACTGCAGAGGTGAGGTTAGTCTCAGCGGCATCAACTCCTGGACAGTTTCAGTGGTGGAGAACAGCAATCACAGGAGCTTGATCCTGTGTCACTGGCTCTGACTAAAACCGTGTGTATTAACAGATAATTCTCTGTGTGTGCGTGTATGTGTGTGTGTAGATCTACATATATTGCACATCTTAGCTATCCAAGGAATTTGGAGTGTCACCACAGTCTTCTGTGCCCTTGGCCAGTCTCCCTGCCCTGAATCCCTTCTCCCTGGTAATTTCACGATTCCATTTAGAGCATGTTTTTTAGGCCTCATTGCTTTTCTCTGAACTCTCTCCATTGATCCATTCATTTTGCACTGCATTACTCAGAACTAGGCGCGATAGCGTGCATCCTGGAGGCTTTGCTGGTGATAAGCAGAGCATGCGGATGACACCAGCTTGCTGGCTATCCTCCTGGCTGTGCATCCCAGTATGAGGTTTGCCTTTTTTCGGTAATGCCACATTTGCCACTCATATTCAGTCTGTGATTCACAATGAACTCCCAATGTTTGCACTAGTTCTTCCTTGTTCCCCATCTGGTATTTGTGCTGCTGCCGATATTGCCTAGTGCATTTTTCCCTCTTAAATGTCCCCCTGGCTATTTCAAACTATTTCCTGAGTTTGTTGAGATCATTTGAATTTGAACCTTTCCCTCCAGTATGCTTGCATTTCCTCTCATCTCTGTACAGTCTATAAATAACATCCCGGTTATTACTGAGGAGATTGAATAGGACTGGACCAGCAAAAGTCCACTTGATACATCCTTGCACTTTAACAGTGAACCATTGACAGTCCAAGTACGGTTTTTGCATCAGTTTGTACCTCTTCTCCGTAGCAGCAGCTTAATCTAGA
The DNA here is from genome assembly GCA_013389945.1 of Fregata magnificens. NCBI lineage: Eukaryota > Metazoa > Chordata > Aves > Suliformes > Fregatidae > Fregata > Fregata magnificens. Next base: position 25,153 of record WAAD01027350.1, on the reverse strand, counting down.
CTAAATTTATAACATGTCTGTGAATGTGTCTCACGGATTACTGTCAAAGCCTTACTGAAGTCAACAGAGGTGACTACTACTGCTCTTCCTCCATCCACAAGACTTGTCACTCTGTGTAGAAGAAAATGAGGTTGCTTTGAAATGATTTATCCTGATAGGCCCCCATTCTTAAAAAAAAGGGAGGGAATACAATCTTAAAATTATTCCTCTTCCTTGACCCAAGTTTTCCAAAGTCATTAGCTTAGACTATAATGATTGCCTTTTTATTTCACAACACGCTCTCTGCCCAACTGGAGGCAGAGCCAGTATAAACTGTGATGATGCTTTTTGATTACACCAAATTCCCCAGAAAGAGGAAGCGCCAGGGAGAGCCTTAATGTTGGTTCCTGTGCTCCTGGCCAGAGGGCTCAGATTCTATCTGGAAAGTGGAAACATTTATGCACCTAACCTTTCATAATCTGGCTGCTCTATCTCTTGTTAACTTAAATGAAAACATTTGTGTTAACTGGGTAATTAGGGGCCTTGAATGTTATGTCTTATAGTGTCAAGTTGCTTCGTAGTCTTATTTTTCCACTGTTCATAAAGAGAGGAGTTTTGTGAAGGAATTAATATTCCTTTTAAAGGAATTTGCCTATACAAATTTGTAAGAGTCACTAGGTTGTAAAACCCTGAACACCGTATGGTACAAAATACAAGAAGGTGGCACAACGCCATACAAAACTGTGACCCTCTGCTAGGAGACTGTCTATACAAGGTGACTGAGGGCTCCACCTTCACTGTCTCACGGATTTTAATAGCAAATGTGCAGAACTTTCAAATGAAACATGCATATGTATTTTAGATTTCAGCTCTGGAAATTCATGCTCAGATCTGAGAGATAAATAAGATTATCTTTGGCATGTATAAGCATTGTACAGTAGCTAGATACATTAAATAGCTCTCCTTTCCAGTAATTATGTCTACAGATTTCCCAAAGAAATGCTAAAACTCTGTCAAACCTGATACAGGCTGTGCTTTAACTGGCATGTCCCACAGCTCCACGACAGGTGTCTCCTCCTATAGCTATAACTGACAGTGAGAGTGTTTATAAGCTTGAAGGACAAGATCAATTCTCACAGTGTTTTTGACCCCATTGCTGACAGAGGTGCCTCTAAGGAAGTCTTATCCACAAGGGAGTGTGCCAGGAAGTAGATGTGTTCACTTGGAAGTAAACAGAAAACCCTTTTTCCCTCCCTTACATTTCTCAGAAATAATATGATCAACATTGGTAAACACATTATAGCAAATAATATGAAAAATACTTTAAATTCTTTCAATTAATACTCCACTGAGGACCTGAAAATAGATCCAGCTGTAATCCATTCATCCCACCCTTCTTAATCCCTGAATCACCATATTCTTCCTGATTCTAGTTTTAAAAATTTTCATAACATTTGAGGCAAGGATATTTAAATACTGATTTGCTGCTCAAAAGGTAAAAAGAGCATAGTCTCATTTGAAAATACTGTATGAATGGTGTCTGACACAGATGTGTCTCTGTAGTGTCTCAGGGACTGCATTATTCCCAATGTTGTTGTGCCCTTTAGTCCAAATAACATCATTTTCTTGTGTTTCCCATCTGCAGCACAATGGCCAATAACCAATCACAACGTTTTTCGTTGAAATGGCAAGGATATGCTCTAATTGCCTCCCTAACAAAGACCTTGATTACATCTAAATTCCAGGATTTCTGAAGGCAATTTTTTCATGGCATCAGCCTATTTGTTTCTGACTGATTACCCCTTCAGCGCTGCTAACCTTTCCCTCCTTTGTATCCCAGATATCAACAGAACATCTCTAATCCAAAACAAAAATTAGGGAAGGTAACGAAGTCTTAAACTACACAGCTGAGTAATTTCTATACAGCACAGTGTTTATCAGCATAACAAGTTTTTTCTCTACGAAAAAAAAATGTGATAAGTTGTCAGGACTTCTTCTGGGTAATTGGGCTTCATAACAAGCCTAATCCTCCTCCCCAAATCTTTGCCATTTCTAGAACTGCTCAGCTGTACGTTTGCTGTCTAGTGAAACTGTCCCTATAGGTGACAAGGTTTCTGTGTGACTGAAATAGCAGCAAAGGCCATGTGCTGAGCCCCTGGGTGAATTAACTTTGCAAGAATACAGTTGCCCCCAAAATGAACTTACCTAAAACAGCCAAGAAAAGTTAGTACCTAAGATATCAGGCAGGGACAAAGATTCCCTTGCAGGAGAGTCAGTGGCTTTGCCTCTCCTCTCTGCTCCACCCCACATGGAAAAAACTGGGGTGTGGGGTACAGTATCCCAGGTTTAGTTATACATCACCAGATCTTTTCTATCATGAATTGCCAAATTCTGCCCAGTCCAACACAACAGCTACGGTACCTGGAGTCCAGATGCAGCTTTTAGTTGATTTCAGTGCTCCCTGTGGGAGCACCGGGGCTGAGGCGGGCTCTTGTCATGCCAGCTTGCTTCATCTGCCCCAGGAGACATCAGGCAGAGCAGAAGCAAGCAACGCTGGCAGGTCTGTAGCAACCAGAGGATGAATACCCCATGCACGCATTTCCCACCGCTTTGGGAGATGTGGGCAAAAGGGGGTGCGACAGAGCCTTACAGTACTCGCAGAAAGAGTGACCGACACGAAAAGAGTGTGACTGTGGCCCTCTAAAATCAGCCAGGTTTTCATTACCTGGGGTGGGCGCTAGATCAAGCTGATATAGCTTTAAATAATGCTGTTTATATGCCAGCATCAGGCTACTGACATTTCTAGATTAAGTGCATACACAAGCCAGGGAAATGGCAAATGCACTTGTTTGTCAACGTGAAAGCACAGTTCAAGACACAGGCATCATACCTCAGTCTAGATGTTCATTCCGTAAGTATCTGGCCCATGTAAAAAGTTTAGCAAAGAAGAAAAACTAATTTACAGTAAGACGTAAAAAAGACCTTGAGACTCCACAATCCATATTCCCCCTAAATTGCCCTGGAGACCCCAAGGATTGTTTTATGGACACCAGCATCCCAAAGCGCTCCATTTCTGTGCTGATTTGTACCACCTGCCTTATTGTTTTTGCCTTCAACACTATCAGTTCTGTTGCACTTTTCCTGTTTTGGAAAGTGTCCAGCTCTCATGACATTTTTAAATGACCTTTGTATACAGTGAAAGTGCCAAATACCAGGCTCCTAATAGTGTATCTGCATTTAGTTAGGAATTTAAAAACACAAAGCTACCATTATTTTAATCCCAAATCTCTGGAAAAATGAATACAATTAAAAGTTCCATATGGATAAGAGGAGAGAGATGGGTTATGTCACAGAAAAGGAGAAGATAGTGAATAAATAAATGAGGACTAGGTGAGGAGTCCTTTGTTTTTTCTTTTGTTACTGTTTCCAGATCTGGAAAAAACACAGTTTGTACCAAAGTGAATGGTTTTTTTCCTTTTCCCAAGGAAATAAAAAGCTGAAAACTGATTTGGAGATTAAAATTTTCCACTTAACCTCAGAGAAGCATTTACAGGTTGCAGCAGGAAAAGCAAAGGAAATAGAGAGCTTGTTTGCAGCAGTAACTACTCCTTTGCTTGTGGCTCAGGGGTGACAGACAAGGTCTGCTTGAAAGGCTCTGGGTGTCTTCCACCCTCCGAGAGCCGGACCAGGGCAGGCAGCTCCGGCAGCCTCGCTGGGACCGTGTTGCACTGCAAGGGGAGGGATTGAAGCAGCTACAGTGAAAAAATCCAGATTCATAAGTCGGTTTTAGGCCACTGCAGTTTCTGAGCTGTAAGAAATGTGTTTTCAGCTCTCTGTTAAGAGTCTGGGAGAATAAACTGGAAGCTCTCATACAACAACAGTTCACACTGTATGACTGTTCTTATGGCAGCCTGGTGGATGGTCTTTACTTAAAATATGTGATTACAATCTGTTTGCAAAAGATGATATAAGGGGCATCATGCTGCCTCCATTCCTTGCTACAGTCACTGAGGACTTGGAGTCACAGAAACTCTGACACTCGCAGAGGTGAGTTTTAATGGTAAGGCTAAAGATGGGGAATTTTTCCCTCCATCTAGGTAAGAGACCAGGAAAAACTCTTCCTTGAAACTGCTGTCCATAAATCTCACAGTCTTCTCTCACAGCTCATATTTTCTAGGTTCATCCTGTTTGCCTTCTGGCAGCTGCCTCCAGTTAGTCTACATCTACATAAAAGTGTGTCCAAAGCTAGACCCAGTCTCTAGCTCTTCCAGTGATGGGAAGAAAAGAAAGGTGGCATTTACATTTTGAGTTTATGTATGATATCAGTCTCTTAATTATCTGCTTGGCCACACCAATTTAGATTCTGATATTCAGGATCTTTCCTAGCCTTGAGAATTCATGTTCTTGACTGTAAAACAAGTAGGCAAAGGTTCACACCAGCACTGCAGCTCCCAACAAGCCAAAATAAACACACGTGCCTCCCACGGTTGTTTTAACACCACAGAGAAGGCGGGGAGAGCCCTGCGTAGTGACATGGAGGCAATGACAAGGGGTGAAATACTCCACTTAACGTGGTTAGTATGAATGCTGTGGTGTTACTGAAAACCAGTTAATGGAGGCAAAAATGAATGAGCTGCTACAGTGCTTTTTGATTAAATAGATTTCCAGAAGTCTAGTTTTGGTTCATCTGTTTTTTCCTTAGCTGAAAGCACAGAGTAAGTGCAATGGGAGGAATGAACATCTTAGCTACTCAGCCAGGCTTGGTATCTTCGTAGCAATGAAATCTCCTTTGTGTGCTTAACATTAAGCACATGGTTAAAAGCTGTGCTAGAAATAGAGTGGATTGCTGAGCACTTTCCAAAATGAAGCCCTCTAGCCTTAAGATTTCTGCAGTTCATTCACACCTGCTCCGCACTTTATTTCACAGTTCAGGATCTGTTTGGCAAAAAAACATGGAATATATTCTGATTTTTTTTTCCTCCAGTAGCTGTTCTCTTCCAAATAAATGCCAGGATATAAAATTGTTACTGAAAGAAGTATAAACATTTTGGGATGAGAATGAAACAAAGTTGTGGTAAAACTATAAGGCTGAAACAATAAATCATACTGAAAGTCAAAAATTCTGGTGGTAAAGATGATTTTCCCTATAGGAACTATTCAGCAATAGAATCTTTTACAGGAAAAGCATATTGAATCCATGAGATGAGAATTTTTACACATCTCAAGGAAGCAGTGTTAACCCACTCCTAGAGGCAGATCAGTTGTGTTTCACCATTTTACTCAGAAATAGTCTGACCATATATACAGGCAGGAACAACAGAAAAGATGGCATCATCCAAGAAAGAGAACATAAATCACTCATGTGGAGGCAAACACTCAATTTTATGTGTTGAGAAGCTTTTATTGGATCACCACAATACTTTGGATTAGTTACACAATGGCTCTGAAATATCAAATTATAGTGTAGTCATTTTCCCAATAAAAGGAAATAAGAAAATAAAGAAGCACAGTGCATGAGGCTTTGGTCACTGAACTAAGCCGAGTTTTAAGAGCCAGTCCCAGTACGGTGCAGAGAGGGAATTTCTTCACACTCTTTCATAGACTCTAGTGCAGACAACTCCTTTCATGGCACATTCCTAAGGTACAAAGGAAAAGATTAATATAAACCTTTCACTGACAGCAGGTGTGTCTGCTGCAGTAACCGCTGAAGTCAGTGAAAATCCAGATGTCATATTTTACATCTTTACATCTTTACATAACTTTTAGAGCAAACAGCAAAGCTATTTTGTATTACAATGTGAGTGGTTTCTATTTTAACATCTTCAGACTTTATTAAGTGGCATATGATGACAAACAGTTTGTAAAACTAGGCTCAGCTTCCAGAAACAAATTTACCTTCCTTGGCGTTATTGCTGGCTTAACAGAAATATCAGCACTACCTAGTTTATTATACCATGGCCCACAAACGCTTTCAATTTGACACAGATTTTTTTTTTTTTTTTGTGTGGAAGCAGGAGAGCCTGGGTATTTCAGAGGTCAGGCTTCCAGCCTAAAAAAACTTTGCACTTATGAGTCACAAAATATTTCTCCTGACCCTCTCGCCCCGGTGGCCTTCAGTGGCTCCTGGTGACTCACAGCCATTAGCTGCATGCAACAGAGGTGAGAGGACATTAAAAAAGACCTCATCGGTCTGCGGAAGATGAGGCCTCCTCCCCAGACCTGTTTTAGGCAAGGGGCAGATGGCAGGACACCGATGGAAGAGGGATCCTGCCTCTCTGCTTTTCGAAGATGGTTTAATAATTAGAAAAAGTTTACACAGAAATGCAGTGCTGATGAGACTCGAAAGCAAATCACCCTTCCAAATGTATGAGAGCTTAAAACAAAATGCAGTCAGAAGAAGCCAACATGTAAAGGAGTAATGCTGCCAATTTCAAACAAGTTGCCCAAATTAGTTTGGCTCCACTCTTTAAAAACTTTAATGAAAAAAGTACTTTCCTTCATTCAAAAGTGAAATCTTAATTTTAGTAGTGACCCTTACAACTAGGGTCCCTAAAATGTGTTATCAACCTGGCTTGGCCAACCCATGGCTGTCAGATGGCTGCTAGAGAAAGGCGGGTTGAAGCGGGGGTGAGGGAAAGCCACCATTCCCCCATCCCTGGGAAAGATGGGGTTCCCACACCACCGTGTTTTGGAGGAGCCATCAGGGCCTGCCAGTCCCTGTTGCTGGTCATCGTGCAGGCAGGCGTGGGCACACAGGTGCTGGCTTTCAAGCAAGAAACTGCTTAGTGCGCTTGGCATGCTCATGCAGAAAGAGCAAAAAAAAGTGTGTGAATTGATGGGCTTTAGTGGAAATAGATGTGTGAAAAGATGTAAAATCAGTTTTCTAAGGTGGACAGGCTTTATTCCAAAGATAGGAAAAAGGAAAGAGCCAGTCCAGGGACAGCAGTACTTTTATTTGCATTTCACAGGTCTCTGCTATTTGAAAACCTCATTTCTTTTAAACATAATAATCTTGAGAGCAGTAAGTATGCTGTCAATTTATGGCAGCTCTGCCAATATAGTTGCTTTAAAGACAATTTGCTGTATGGAACAATATTTATTTCCTTCCAGCTTGTTTCCTAAGCTTGGTTCCCTTTTTCTCCCTCTTAATTTATCTCATAAGCCAGAGAGAAAGCCAAAATTGACAGTCTATTTAGACAGAAGCAAACTGAAGGCTGCATCCTTCTGGCCTTTATCAGCATACAAGGAGTGTGAACTTACCACCACCATTTTCCCATCAACTAGTCTTCTCTTTATCGTGGTCTCTTTGCCATTCCACTTCTGCACTTGCACCAGCGCTCCTTTCTCCAAGGTTACGACACTCTGCAAAGGCCAAGAGAAGAGTTTCAAACTGCAGTCCGAGCTTTGCAGATTAGAGTAGCAATTCACTTTATGTTCAGCAAGATCCACGTTCTTGGCTAATGACATGCTTAGTAACATTAGTTTCAGCACCATACTATTTCTTCTTTCAGTGCTTTCTTTGAATAGTTTGGAAAACTCATAGTGTACTAAGGGGGTAGGAAAAACTCCTCCTGGTGCTCTTCTAGGACATCAAGACCACTCAGAGATCATCAGCCCCCTTACCTTGACTTTCCGGTCATCTGCTGTTGTTTCATCAAACTGCTGGCCCAGTTTGAAAGAGATCGTTGTATTTTTGAAGGTGCTTTCAGTTCTGATGGTTACTATGTCCCCTTTCATACTGATGATCACATCAGGCTTTGCCAGGCCACCTAGTTTCCGGGTAGCTAAGCCCACTCCTAGAAATCAGAAACAAAACTGTCATTAAATTCTAGCAAGCAAGAAGCTCAGTATCCTTTCACAAATCTTCAGTGGAAGAATAAGGAACAGTTTCTTCTTGAACACTCTAATGCCTGATTCAGATGAGACACTAATTCTTTGAATGTGGAAGTACTGAGTTCAGAGGCTGAGGCAGCCCCAGTTGATAGAGTGCACCTTCAGCAAGAAAGAAAGGTATATATGAGTATACACTTGTGTACATCGAGCTAAGAAGAAACATAGGTGGTTATAAATCTGCGTGAATTTGTGTGGAGGTAGAATGGGTAGAAAAATTCAGAGGAAAGGTCTATTTCTTATAAAAGCTTGCAAAAATCCTTTTTTAAAAAAATTCTTGACAAATCTGAAAATCTGCACTTTTGTTAACCAGCTGCATGGAAGAAACTGGATACTGAACTGCCAATATGCTGGTGCTTGTCTCATACTGGAGACTAGGCAATTCCTAGGTTGCTACTAACATCTTTTAAGGATCCTTACATCTAAACTTCAGTGAAAAGTACAGGTATGAAATATAAAAAACCTTGAAGTATAAGAGTGAAGAGCTGCAGAGAGCTTCGGGGAAAATCCCATGTCAAAAGCCTTTTATATTGCACAGTGCTTTTCAGTCCAGTTCATTGTCTACAAGTTGTGAGGTCTGGGGCAAGTTAGAATGAATGCCACTGATAATGTAACGCTGTTTTGTAAAAGCAGAGAGGGGATAGCTGTAGTTATTGCCTTTGTTAATGTTATGCTATGTTCAGATGAAAAGATCCGTATAAAAGGGTATAAAGTTATCTGTAAAGTATAACAGTATTTGCAGTAATTACTCTATACTAAACAAATATGTTCAGATCTTCAGAAAAATATCTGTAGCTGGACTTTCATCCCACATTTACTCTGGTTAGTTAATTAACTGCAAATCTTTTGTTATTCAGTTTAACATTTCAAATAAAGGGAATCAGTGTCTCAGTGAATCATTTATACAGCAAAAGCAATGCTGTAGCTGACTGTCTGTGCACTTGCTATATAGGAATGAAGCCAGCACTAAAATGAAACAATGCCTAATTTATTACATTCCTGGCATTCTTCAGTAACAGATAGATTCATTCATAGGATTTAGACCTCTGAAACCAAAGTGTCATGAGACATCAGCTCCATTATATATTTAAATCATCACAAGTCACGAGTTTAATGCTGCAATCAAGAGGAACATAAAAAAATGCTGCATCTCCATAGATTCTTCTCATTACAGAAAAACAAATTGAATCAGGTCATTTCAGTTAGACAGAAGTAAATTTATTATAGTAATTCAGCACATACCTTTCTGTGTTTCCATTTCAGATGCTAAAGGAAAGAAATTAAATTATGCTAGAAAAGTAATTAAAGTGCATTTGTGGCCAGGAAGAAGGCACCATCCATGAGCAAAGCATCAGCTGAAGAAGAGACATCCTCAAAGAAAACTTATTAAAAAAAAAAAAAAGAAAGAACATTTCTCACCCAATTCTTTCATATAGTCATCAAAATTTTCACTGGAGACGAGTTTCCAGGTTCCCACAAATCGGTTACACATTGTATAGTCTTTGCAAGGCAGTGGTCCTGCAGAGAGAGGCAGTGGCCGCTGCAGCTCTTGGTGGGAGTCAGAGAGATTGTGTGCCCAACTCAGACCTCGCTGGCCTCCTTTTAAAGATGCGCAGTCCCTGTAGCGATCAGGACGGGCCAATAGGAGAGGCAGTGCCAGGGCAAGACAATGTGCACCTTGTCCAAGGCAGCCGTGTCAGTACCAAGGCTCCGGGTGACGCCTGCCTCGGCTTCCTCCACTGAATAGATCAGGACACTGAGGGGTGCGTGGGGACGGGGATGTGAGGTTACCACTGCATCCGCAGAGCAGTCAGGGGACACTGCGGTGGGGTCTCAGCAACACGGAGCTACCAAGCACAAGAGCACTGCATCCATATGAAACCCAGCTCTGACTGTCCTCCCAATGCCATTCTCCCGCTATCACCACAGAGAATAGAATAGAATAGAATAGAATAGAATAGAATAGAATAGAATAGAATAGAAGAATAGAATAGAATAGAATAGAATAGATTATTTCAGTTGGAAGGGACCTGCAATGATCATCTAGTCCAACTGCCTGACCACTTCAGGGCTGACCAAAAGTTAAAGCATGTTATTAAGGGCATTGTCCAAATACCTCTTAAACACTGACAGGCTTGGGGCATCGACCACCTCTCTAGGAAGCCTGTTCCAGTGTTTGACCACCCTCTCCATAAAGAAATGTTTCCTAATGTGCAGTCTAAACCTCCTTTGGTGCAGCTCTGAACCATTCCCATGCGTCCTATCACTGGATACCAGGGAGAAGAGATCAGCACCTCCCTCTCCACTTCCCCTCCTCAGGAAGCTGTAGAGAGCATCACCACTATTGTCACCTGTGTGCTAGTCAGGTAAATCAAAGCCATGTGGATTTTGGTTAGGAGCTGTCAAAAAGCTGTTGTACATAGTGGGGTTTGGTTTGGTTTTTTTTTTCATTTTCATGATCCATCCTGGAAAGGGTCTGTGTGTTTTATCATTTAAAGGCAGAACTGAATTATACTGTTCTGTTTTCTCCCTTTGCATCAGAGCAATGATCCCAAGCTATGGTTCTTCCCTGCACATACCCCAGGCAGCACCACAAAGAGAAGCAGTCAAACTTCTCTGCCTCCCTTCTTCCACAACAGAGCATGTTCAGAAGATCAGTGCATCAGTGGAGATCAACTCTTGTGCTTGGCAGGTGGATGGCATAATTAAAGGCCTCATTCTCAGTTCAAAGTCACTTGGTGAGAGGTGAGCAGTTTTACTGGGTTGGGAGGAGTTTACATACTGCTCTCTTTTTGCCTTTCTGCACCTGGATAGTTGGTCTGTCATAGAGTTAAGGGCAGATTTAAGCCAGCACGGTCATGTAAGGTGTTGCATTCAAACATGTCCTACTATTGTCAGATTTCTTCAAGTTTCCCTGCTCCCATGAAAAGACTCCACAACCTCCCTGGGTCCACGTCTCCCTTGTACTGGGAAGCCCAGAACTGCACCAGCATTCCAGGTGTGGCTTCGCCAGTGCTGAGTAGAGGGGAAGGATTTTCTCCCTCAGCCTGCAACACTCCTCCTAATGCAGCCCAGGACAACACTCGGCTTCTTTTTCCTCAAGGGCACATGGCTGGCTCATATTCAACTTGGTGTCCACCAGGACCCCCAGGGCCTCTTCTGCAAAGCTGAGTTTGAAAGTTTGAAAAGTTTGAGTTTGAACATTCAAAAACTTTTAAAAAATATGTACATTTAGAACTATTGTCTTGTGGTTAGTAAAACACAGACACAAAGAACAAATCCATAAACCATATGTCTATTTGACAGGCAGGAATTTAAAGCATTGTAATTCAAGACACATCAAACTGTCTGAAAGTATTTCGTATAAGACCACATCAACTGTAATTCTGTCCTTCCCCTTCCTAAACCATCTTCCTGGAGAAAACTATTACTTGCTACATGAAAGAATTAGATGGCTTCTTTCTCACTTATGTGAACAATAGTTGCCTGTTTGTCTTTTTTGCATGATCACGCTTTCTGGGTTATGACCACTTATAGGGACTTTTCAGATGTACATTGTAAGGATGGAGTGACACTGGGATTATAGGTTGTGGGACCAAATTTCTTGTGTTTAGGGTAGAAAGAGTGAGATGGAACTGATGCTGGGCCAAGGTGGGTGAGATTTGGGTCTTGTCTTGAAAGCTGTCATACGCAAGAAGGGGAACATGCTTAAACAGGAAAACAATACAGCCTGAGCAGTGAAAACATTGTAGTCTTTGGATTATACTGTGGTTGTGGGGAAATAACAAGGTCTTAAGTCACAAATTTTGGTTGTATATACAAAATGTTTTTAGCCCGTCAGTCATAACATCAACAAGGGTAAAAGTTGAGCAGAACTTCCCATTACTGCTCAGGTCTAATTACAGCGCAGTGTAGGGAGGGAAAGTCTAGAGTGATTGAAAATGAAAACAAAGTAAAGAAGCACTCTTTCTCCCCCACAGTAGGAAGCAGATGCTGTATCTGTAATATGCAAATAAATGTCAGTCTTTGAAGGTATTGTCCACACAAAACTCTTCTAAAGCAGAGATGCATTATATTACATTTTGTATAAAGAATAGCTAGCTCTTTTATCCAATCTCTGGAAATGAGAAAGCTCCTCCTAAATGAAACTATCCATTATTTCTCAAGGAATAATACGAAAATATTCTACCGTTACTCCTCAGGCATTCTTTGTTCTTTCATTTAATTGTCTTATCCACATAAAGGCACTTTAACAAGACAAGGCTGGTGCCTTTGGGAAATAAAAGATGATTGGGACATTGTAAAATCAGAGCCAAAGAAATTCAAGAAGAGCAAAATAGTCAGAACAGAACAGCTATATTGCAGTACCAGTAACCTTAAGAACAAAAGTGACAGAGAATTATTTATACAGACAAAACCCCAGTCTTTAGCAGTCTCAAACAATGTTGACATTGCTACTATCTATCTCTTTGTCACTAAGAAAAATCAGCACTTTCATTTAAAGCACTTACAGTCTAGAAAGAAGAGCAGGCAATTACATCTCAGTAGAAATAGTATCTGTGGAAACCAATCTTTTCTTCAAGTTTAAAGGAAAAAAAAAGTGTCAAGGATTGTGAGTACATGTGATAAGAGGGAACTTTGATTCCCTTTTTTTGCTTACGGTTGGAGTAAAACAGGATTTGAAATCAATACACGTGGAGATTGTAAAGCAGCACTAGAGATAAAGGTAAAAATTGATAAAAATAGTGAGCTAAAAATGTAAAGAGACTATTTAAAGAAATTTAAAGAAATATAGAAAGTAAAATTATGTCAATTTCTTTAAAGGAAATGTGATCTGGGCAAATTCAGTGCCAAAAAAAGTCTAAATTAAATTCCTAGGAGAGCAATGAAGAAAACAGAAATAAAAGTGGAGAACAGAGGCCAAATGCCTGCTTCACTGTGAGGACACCAAGGATGTTTTAACACTGACTCTATGGAGCCAAGGGATCGACTCCGAACACAAGGCCAGCAGTCTGCCTCTTCCCAATAGCTACATTGGAGGATGCAAATAGCCTTTTGACTCCTTAGTTGGGGCATCCCACGAGACCAGACCAAGACTGCTGGGGCCAAGGGAGCAGGTGGCAGCTCAGGGCAGACTGCAGAGCTGGGCGCACAGTGGGCTTGACTGGCCAGGATGCAAAAGTACTCCGAGTTCCTTCCGGTGGGAACAAAGAGTTAAAAGAAAAACAGAGAAATAACAGAAAGGTCGAAGCTCATAATAAGCCTTGCTTCATCTTTCTCCTGAGCTGCTAAAAATCTGTGGGTGTGAGTCCCCTTTCCCTCTTGTCATCCAAGAAACCTGTAAAGGAATAGCGAGCGAATAAGCTAACAGGCAAAGATCTCCTCCTCCCAGCATTCAAGGGTGCCTGCTGCCTATGGGGTTTGTAGGGGTTTGGTGAGATCATCCTTTTTCAGAGAGGAATACTATGGGATGGTTTCTGATTTTTGGAGAATAGTTCAGCACTACAGAAAAGAGAGGGGGACCTGTGCTGCTCTGCAGGCAAGGACAAGACACTGGTCTGCCTATACCCCTTAGAAATGTGTGCTGTCATGTCCATCCAGGTCTGAGAGCACACACCTTTGTTTGCCAGAGAGGAATTGTGTCCATTTAATCAAGAAGTCACTAGGCTGCTGCTTTTTTTAGAGAATAAATTTTGAACTTCTTCAGAGAATAAATTTCAGGCATGTTCATATTCTAAGAAAATTCATTATGGGGTTGGTACTGTTAAGGTATATAGGCAGAATGTCACTTTATTGAAATTTCCAAAAGTTGAAGTTTTAAGTGGCTTGATTCGTTCACAAAGACTGAATTCATTCACCCCCAGGTACTAAAATAAATGGTGATGCTTTCAGAAGAGATTACCTGCCTCAGAAGAATCAGGCTGCGAATGTTACAATTGTAACTGCAAGCTTTATTAAGAATGTAAGATTTCTGGAAAATAAAGGCTACTATATGAATATTGGAATATCAGAAATTTGACCTCCGAAATATAACATTTCTGTTTCTGTGAACAATGGGATATATTTAACCATGGGCTGATCTTTACTGTCTATATATAGCTTATTTAAGTCACTGTTGCTGCTTCTTATGATCATCTCTCCCATGTAGGTTTTCTACCACTAAACTGTAGTGTTATCTTGGCTTTTGTAAATAATTTTGGTTCTTGTTAAGTGCTAAGTAGATTTAGTATTGTATATATATGGGATAGTCTGAAGCATACTTCCTTCCCCTATGCAACTGCTGTTCTTTAAACTGATGAGATTTCACCACCAATGAAACCAAGGTAAAAACAGGGGAGCTGTTTGTTCATGTCTTTTTTAACATGTTCTGCAGAATTTACTGATAGTCTTTTGGAACTGCTCTTAAATGACTCCTTAGCTCATCCAGAGTGTAGAAGTCCTGCTTTTTCTTTTCCCCTCTCCAGTTGTATCAATAGTGCAGAAACTTGGGAACAGTCGCAGTCAGGCAGAGGAAAGTTCAAGTGTATGAGGTCTCTGCTGCTGGCAGTAGGGACTCAGCACTGTCGCCTCTGACAGCTGACCTCAGGAATGTCAGGAATATGTGGAATTTGGTTGACTCGCAAAGCTTGAGATATGCTCATTTCCCCATTTTGTGGTTACTGCACACATTTTCAGACTTTTCTTGTCCAGGTTTTCCCTAGACTTCTCATTTTTTTTGTCCTCAGTTTGAGTCCTCCTAGGTGTAGAAATCTGGGTTTCTGTGGACGTGAAGTTTTCAAATAGGAGGCCAGGCCTAAGGGCAGTAAAAGGAGGTAGTTCGAGAATACGAAGAGCTGAAAAACATGGTGTCCAAAGGGTTTTGCACCTATCTAGAGAGGCTCGTATTTCCAAGACTAATCTAACCTAATGAGCTAGTAGAAAATGCATATAGGAAATAAAGGAGGTTGTACCACTAGCAAACTTTTACAGATTTTTAGTAAGCCTGAGAGTATTTTTTAAGCTATGATTCTTAATTCAAGGCTTTTTGTCTAATCTAGGACAAAAAGACATGTTAAGGAAAGGGACATTAACAAAATAATCACAGCTGAGAGCTACAGCAGCTGTAATTTCACACTTCAGGTGGAAAAGAACAAGATCAAGCCACTTAAGATGATTCCCAGGTTTAAAATTGTCGGCATTTGTGCAAGGAGGAGGTGCCTGGTTCCCTGCTCACGTTGGAAGCAAATGCTGGGCATCCACAGCAATCGCCCTCCTCCCTGCCCCAGGAACAACGCCCTTCACTCAAAGCCAAGAAAAGCGGCCCCATTATACCCCTTGCTCTGCACAGACGCAGGATGTTTTTGTGTCCAGGTCTATCACTGTCAGACAACAAGTGCCACTCTCTGGATTGTCTCTGATCCTCTTTCTGCAGTGAGATGGGTCACAGTTACCAAGTGTGGTACTAGCTCTCATGCGATGCTTTCCTGCACAGCACCCCTTCGCATGTTGCATCCCCCCCAAACCCTTTTCTGACAAACTCCAGCACAAGTACAGGTTGTAGAAAGCTGAACAATTTATTGAATAGCCACAACAAATTAGACCAGCTGTGTGTAACTGCTTTGGGATATATCTGTAAAAAGTACAGTTCTCTTTACAACAGATTTGTGGAGTTTTTCTCCTTCAGTTAAGTCGGTTTTCTCCAGCTTTAAGCATTAGTTCCATCTGAAGATGGCTTCTTCACGCTTTTTCATAAACTCTTTTGCAGGTAACATTATTCATGGTGCATTCCTGGAAAGAAAAACAAATTTAATAGCTTTTAACTCTCACTAAATATTTGTTAGTCAGAAGGTAGAGAATTACTTATCCATTGGGAGCCAGTGTAAGAAAAAATCCACATTTCTCCTCCTCTAAAATCAACTGCGAAAAAAGTGAAACTCAAGTTTGAGCGCTTCAGAAACTGAAGTCCGAAATACAAGCACAGAACATCAAAGGACTGCTCCAGCAACCCCCAGGAGATTTCTAATCTCATCTTTAAAACCTCTAAAGAAGGCTCCTAGGACTCCTATGGAGGGTGATTGGACTCTGGAGCTGGGCATTAGTCTTTTTTCCTTTCACCTTTTGCAGCTGTGGCTTGTCTTCTTCACACACATGTGCACAACACATACCCACACAGAGTCCCACACAGCTTTCAGACTTGCAGCTGCTGGTGTCAGCCTCTGCATGTTAGGCTCTGTCTTCATCTATTTTTCTGTTAGATCAAACTCTGTTTTGTTCAATCTTTCTTAATGAAGTTGCTATTAAAAACTATTTCTATTTGTTCTCCTCTGGTCTCTATCCAAAGAAATTTGAATATTAAATTTATGGACATATTATTTTTCTCTAGGGGAGGGCAGAACTCTTCAGGAATTTCATGTACGTGTATCATTTTGTAGCATGTAGGAATCTCAGCCGCCTTTCATGAACACAGTTTTAGTCCCCTCCCAGATTCTTCAGAGTGTTTTTCCTAAAACTGGAGAGCAGTGCTGGGAAGCCCCAAACGGCAGGTGGGCCTCACTGGCACCAAGTCAAGCGCAATACTCTCTGACCAGATAACACCAACCTACAGAGCTCGTATACAGGTTTCTTTTTTTTTTTTTTGCTATAACATCATATTGTTGACACAGTTGTTGGTGACCCATAGTACGGTTCTGACAGATGGCTGTTGAGTCTCTACTGGAGATGAACAGGAGTATTTTGCATTAGCACAGAGCAGACGCGCTTAACGTGGACTTTGCTAATGCTTCCTCTATACTGTCCAGGACTTAAAGATTCTGATATATAAAAATTTCCCTCATGGGGATGTTGATTTTTTCTCCCTACTCTTTCCTAACCATGTCTTGCTATGGGTGGAGAACAGGCACCTCCATACCATTCCATAATATTAACAGCATTTCAGTTTTAATACATACTCCAGACTAATTCAGAGAGACTTCTTGCCAAGTGCACAGAGCCCCTTCAGATGCTTTCACCCCCCGTGTTTGAATCCAGTGTAATACATCTGCCAGACATGAATTCTGCACAATTAATTCAATGATTAAGTAACAAAAATGAACTCACCACCACCAGGTTCCCATCGACCACTTTTCTCTTTATGATAGTCTCTTTTCCGTCCCATTTCTGCACCTGCTTCAGCATGCCATTGTCTAGGGTTATGACATTCTGCCAAAGAAAAAAAAAGCAAAGCGTAGCTGTTTCATCAGGGTGCTCTGGGCTGAAGAGAAGACTGTCTCCCTGTCCAAACAGTACTGAAGCACAAAGCATCCATAGCACTCTTACCTCTGAAGGGAGCATTTCTACACTGGATGTCAAAATCACAACCCCATCCTCCTGCTCCCATATCCCTTTTGAGAGATGTATTTGGAAAGTGCTGGTTTTGGACTCACCTTTGTTTTTCTGTCATCTGCTGTGGTCTCATCAAACTCTTCACCCAGCTTGAAAGAGATCTCTGTATTTTTGAAGGTACTTTCTGTTTTGATGGTTATCACATCACCATTGATGATGATAGTTACATTGGGTTTGGCCACACCAGCCATTTTCCTGGTAGCAAACCCCACACCTGTAGATAAGACAGGGCATTATGAAATTTTTATCTTTACTCAATGTTTTTCTCTTATTTGTGGGAAAAAAAAAGAAGAATTCGGTGCTGATTTCCCTACTACTTTCTGAATTTTTTTATTAATTCTATGTTGCAAAGGTTCCTTTGTAACATTTCACTAGCTGGGTATGGTTATAGACCAAGCCGGATGAGATGACATAAGGAAATTCTCTGGTCTGCCATTGTCAGAATAGTAAAAGCAATATTTTGAAGACTGAGACAAGGTTTTAATAGCAGATATTTGCACACACACTTGTTCGAAATAACTGTGGTCATTTGTACGCTAACTGTATCTAAAAGTAAATAAGCAGAAATATATGGCAGTTTCTAAGCCACAAAAACAACCAACCAACTAAGAAAAAAAAAACAAACCAGAAAACACTTTTTATATTTATCAGTGGCTAGGCTGAATAAAAGGAAATGATTAAGAAATAGCTGGCAATGTTATGTCCTGAGTAAAATCTGGGGTAAAGATTAAGAGTGCAAGAGTCTCACTGAAAGCTGTCTGAATGCTGCATAAGTCTCAGTATTTTATGCCTAATCTCCAAATAAACCCCCAGCTTTTTAGCGTGTACTGATCCAATCAGTGCAAGTTACCCCATACTTCCCCTGCACTAAAAGAATGTGGAAACCTTTTAAAGCCCAATTTTAAAGCACAATTTTAATTCTAAGCAAGAAGTCTACACCTTTAGAGAAGAGTGTTATCCCTCAAATCTTTTGCAAGTATCTGCATGAATCCATGCAATTTTCTTTGTTAATGTTCACTGGAGGCAGCTACAGAGTTTCATTCACGATAATAGCCATGAAAATTAATCGGTCTCCTAGTCCAGTAGAAATATAAAGAAGTTTAGGTGTGTTGCTTTTAGATGTAGAGAAGCTTGCTGCATTCTAGCATTACACTGCTTTGTATGTCCAAGGATAAAAGCTAATCCACGCAAAATATTGCAGTGAAGTGTTTTACTTCCATTTATAACACTACTAAGTAGGCATGCATAGACTTGGCTTACCTGAAACTATACCTCCCAATCAAGGTTTTTCTACGTTATAGGAATTTGACGCCACTAATTCAAACAACCAAGTTCTCCAGTTTAAGACCACCTGACCAAAATAGTTGGACTAAAACCCCTTTGGTAAACAGCATAGCCAGAAAAAACAAGTAAGGAATAAAGTTCAAAATCAGCATTCCTTCCCTGTCCCAGATACAACAACTCCAAATAACAATTCTCACCCAGCTCTTTCATATAGTCCTCAAAGTTTTCACTAGAAAGGAGCTTCCAGGTGCCCACAAACTGGTCACACATTTTGTCAGCCTAGAGAGAAGTCTTCCACAGGATCAAGCAGAAATGCAGGACAGGAGGATAGTATGAGCTCCAGGAGATCAGGAGTTATCTTTAAAAAGGAGCCTTGGCCACATGATGCTCTAGGATGACCAATGAAGACGGAGTCACTCAGTGCCCAGTGTTTTGCTTCCTCCCCTACCCCTCCTTTGCCAGTAGGTCATAGTGTTATTATTCATATACTCTTACTAGCACAAAGATCACTGTCTTGTTTTTATTTAATTATTTTTGTCATTCAAGAGCACTCCACCTTAAAGGCAAATAATTAAATCACGTTGTCTTTCAGAAGAAAAAGGTAGGCTCAACCCACAGAGGGTTATGTTCTCTCCCATACTCTTTTCTTTCATTTCAGTCCACCATATCAAACCGACACAGCTAAATTCCTAGACTGTAAGATCTGAAAGGCTCATTGGGATAATTTAGTTTGCTTTCTGCACCCTTGCAGTCAGAGATTTTCTCTAGAGAGGCACAGAATTACAGAAAGAAGTGGATTTGGGGCAGAAAGAGAGAGTGCTGGTGGCTGTAGAAGGGTAAGGCAATAAAATTGCTTCCTTGATTGGGATGTCCTTATCGTTGCACCACCTGAATCAATTGACTAATAAGTCTGTATTCTGCTTTTATGTGATGGAGAGGGGATTTAGGGCTCTGTGAAAAGCAAAGTAACAAAACAAATGATTTCTCTCCCCTTTGCTCCTGTGCTTTCTGAAGACCTATGTCTCAATGGCTAGCATTATGACTAGTTATGACATAAAGTTAGGCTCTGGTATCGACCCATCAAAGGTCCATGGACACTTCATTTGTTTTCTGTTCATGCTGTTCAGGTACCAATCTGTTTGAGGCAAGGTGTGTATAGGCCTGACATAATTAGGTCCACCTTGACTGATCCCCTAAGCCCTGTCATAGCTCAGATCACAAAAAACTGTATCAGAAAGCAGTCAAGCAATTTCTTAGACTTTCCTTTTGGCTGTAACATGCTATTTCAATGGCAAAAAGCAGCTAATAAGTGCAGGCTCCAGCCCCCGCAATTCTCTTTAGGTGATTTTCCTGGAAATACTCTGCTGGTTGTTAGGCATCAAATATGTTGGTCATACTTGTTGACTTTGTAAGTAACAATGTTGTAGAAAAACTGTTGATCTAGGATTGTAACATCATAGGGAAAATCAGAAGAAAAGGAAGGTCAGAAGTCTCCAGCACAGCCTCCCGCTCAGGCAGGGCCACCTCTGAGCTCAGACCAGGCTGCTCAGGACTGTGCCCTATTGGGGCTTGGAAACCTCCAAGGATGGAGCCAGCACAGCCTCGCTGGACAACCTGCACCCGTGCCCAGCTGTCCCCCTGGGGCAAAGGGTCTCCTTACCTCCTCTCTGAACCTCTCTTCTTTCAACTTTTACCCACAGTCTCTCGGCCACCCACCATCCACTGCTGTGAAAAGCCTGGCTCCAACTCCTTGGTCGCTTCCCCATAGGTGTTGGGGGCTGCTGTAAGCACTCCCAAAGCCATCTCTTAACCAGGATGAACCACCCCAGTCTTACCGCCTCTCCTCACGGGGCAAGTACTCCAGCCCCCCCGAGCATCCTGGGGGCCCTCTGCTGAACTCAATCCAAAACTGGATGCAGTACTCTGGATACAGCCTAATGAGTGCTGAGGAAAGGGGAATATTCACTTCCATCAACTACTGGCTGTGCTTCTGTTCATACAGCCCAGGATGTTTTTGGCCCCTCTGCTGCCAGGGCTCAGCTCACTGCCCACCAGGACCCTGAGTGCCTTTTCTGCAGAGCTTCTCTCTAATCAGTCTGTCCCCAGCCTGCATTGCTGTCAGGGCTGAATATGTTTGTACATGTATAATTAGTTACCTAGTGCCTTTAAGACTGCAGACTGTGGGAAAAATTATTCTTTTTTACCTTTTTTTTTTTCCCCCTAGAATAGCTAATATTATGTTTGGTCTATTCTTTTTTTGACTTTTTGTATATTTACTGACTTTGGGCTAATCCCAAAATAAATAAAATAATATTCAATTATTGAAGTTGCTGATGCGTTTCCTGATTGGTTTTCTCAGAGTATCACGTGCTCAGATCCTCTTTAAAAGGAAATTCTGAGGGGCCCTCAAGTTTGTGTCATTATCCTGAGGTTTTTTACGTAGGATTATTGGCTTGAGAAACACTGCACCATGTATGAGCAGTTTGTAGGAACTTGAAAACTCAAATCCAGTAATTGCATAATCAGTACTTGAAAGTATCAGGTGAGGGTTGCTGCAGTGCCCTGGATAGAAAGGATGCGATCTGGCTGAACTCAGTTCCTGCACTTACTTTTCTTGCCTTTTGGGAACTGTTCTGTGTGTGGCTTACTACAATTAGCATTCATTTCTTTGGAGGGGAAATAGGGCTTCTATATTCAAACTATAGCCTGAGAGAGGAGATTGGCCTTCCTTTGGTGTTAACAGCTGTCTGCAATGCTTGTGCTGCTGGAAGAGTTTTTTGGGAGAGAGGTGAAGCACCTATTCCATGCAAATCATTTTGCAGAGACAAGCGCTCCCTCCCTACGCAGTGAATTACTTGCACCTATTTAAAGTCAATCATCTGAGCTATTTGTAGATGTCTTGCAAACATGATGACTCAAAAATGCAAGAAGAAAGCCGGCTTGTGGGTTGACTTGTTTGTTTACTTCAAAGCAAGCAGCTATCTGGGAGCAGGCTCACGGCTCTCACTTGAGAAGTATCCTACCGATGGTCTCTTTTCCCTTGGGAGAGAATTCCAGGGACAAGAGATAAGCTTGTGGCATTGATGTCATCCAGTACAAACCCTGCCTGCTCTCTGGGGCAAAGGCCTCAAGTAAGTCATACAGCCCTGCTGATAAAGACTGAAGTGCTTAATGGTCATGAAGAAATCAGTGGGGCTTCTGAGCCTGGAAGCTTAGGCAAACCTGGGATTTGTGTCACT
Source organism: Fregata magnificens (assembly GCA_013389945.1). NCBI lineage: Eukaryota > Metazoa > Chordata > Aves > Suliformes > Fregatidae > Fregata > Fregata magnificens. The sequence continues at coordinate 3,401 of WAAD01027350.1, read as the reverse complement.
TACAGAAGTGTCTTGCCAGCAAGAGCTGCGCAACCTGGCTAAACAGCCCTGTGGTCATCGGCACTGATGGGATCCAATACCATCAAAAGCAAGGGCATTTTCAAAAGTGTAGAAACCTCCTTCAAAATAAGAGGGGATTTTGAACAAACCACAGCAGGTAAGAGGTAAACCAAGGAAGGGAAGCTGATGAGGGTCCAGCACAGTGAGGAAATGCTGGGAAAGTAAATTTGTCACAGAGGGAAACCCTGTCTCTTAATCCTGATGCAAACTGATGTAGCTGAAGTCTGCAAACAACGATACACTGTCTGCAACGAGGTTTTGGGGTGCTGTGACCTTTGAGGATGGTTCCTGATGCAGGAGGTGCAGAAGTGGAATAGCAAAGCAGCAGCTGTGCGGGGGGAGACTGGTGGATGGGAAGGTGGTGACGCTGGGTTAACTCTTGCTCTGTGAGTCAGACGAAGGGTGGAGATCTACCTGAGATAAACAGCTTTTTACAAAAATGAGCACAACAGTAACCTCCCTTTGGCTTTTTCAGGCATGCAGGAGGAGTGACGCTGCTTCCACTAGAGTATGTGAGAAAGAGGATGCTTATTCCCGTAGTCAAGATCTGTCACTTAGGACAGCTTTTAACTGAGGACTGTGCCAAAGCTTTCCTGGTACTTTGGATATATATGGATTCGTCAAAGTAAAAATACAGTTTACTCTCAAATGTGAAAACATGAATTAGCAAATCACAGTTATGACTACTAGCAACACTGCTTAAATAAAGGCTTCTTTCTCCAGTTCCTCCTTGTCCCAGAAGGGCAACAGTGTACAACTCCTTCGATTGCTATAGCTATTGAACTGGTGGCTACCAATGAGCAGCAGTGTATTGGGCTTACACAGTTGTCTCCATAGTTCTGCTACTCTTTGAATTAAGAACTGGGATGAAAAGGTAAAAAGACATCCATGCTCAATCCCACACCGGATGCCATAGCAGACTATTAGCCTGTTGACAATGACTTCTCCTGAAAATTTTCTTAGAAGAAACGTGGCCTCTATGTGGGGTTATTAGTGGCCCTGATGGCAATGATGTCCATAGTAAGAAAATTTATGTTCTTGGAAAAGTTATTAAAAACAGGGATTTTCCCTCAAGCAGGGAAGGAACTGTGGCTTTGCTGCAAGCTTCCTGTTCAGGCATGGTAATATCTATTGAGAAGATGGGCTATAGCAGCTCTCACGCCAGGAAGGAGGGACCATGTCACACTGTCTGGTACTGCTGCAACCTGGACTGAGTGAAAAGTTTTCTTAATACTTGTCTGGCCAGATACGAGAGTAGGAATCTTTTCTAAGGCCACAGGGTAACTTCAAGAAAGGTGAGCTAATGCTGGAGAGAAGTCACGAACAGGTAAAAGGATGCCCATCTCTGCTTGCCAGCTTGCTACTTTCATTTCTGATTAATATTTGAGACAGGTTGTCCTGGTTTTGGCTGGGATAGCATGAATTTTCCTCCTAGTAGCTGGCATAGTGCTGTGTTTTGGATTTAGGATGAGAATCATGTTGATAACATACTGATGGTTTAGCTGTTGCTAAGTAGCTCTTACCCTAAATCAAGGACTTTGCAGCTTCTCATGCCCTGCCAGAGAGAAGCTGGGAGGGGGCACAGCCAGGACAGCTGACCCAAACTGGCCAAAGGGATATTCCATACCATATGACATCATGCTCAATATATAAACTGGGGGGAGTTGGCCAGCGGGCGGCAACCGCTGCTCGAGAACTGGCTGGGCATCGGTCAGCAGGTGGTGAGTAATTGCATTGTGCATCACTTATTTTGTATATTCTTTTATCATTATTATTGTTATTATTTTCCCTTCCTTTTCTGTCCTATTAAACTGCCTTTATCTCAACCCATGTTTGTTTTTTTTTTTTTTCACGATTCTCTCCCCCATCCCACTGGGCGGGTGGAGTGAGCGAACGGCTGTGTGGTGTTTAGCTGCCGGCCAGGTTAAACCACAACAGTCCTTTTGGCGCCCAACATGAGGCATGAAGGGTTGAGATAACACAGATCTGACCAGAGCGTGTTAAGGCAAATTTGTCATAAGCATTCATTATATTGGTTTAATAGTCGCTGGTCACAATGTTAATTCATTTGCTCTCAAAGTTATCAAGCTTGCTCTCAAAGCTGTGTTATGTAATACCTTACTTGCAGTACTCATTCCCTGTTGTGCTGTTTATCACCTTTGGGAGCTGGATCAAGGTTATCATTTTGCTGCACTGTGTAACAGTGGTTTATGATATGATAAAATTATTGGTTGTGAGACTAATCTGGTATTTGTACTCAGCATTGCCGTCATCTTTGTACCTCGGGAGCCACCTCTCGGAAACTATTAATAATTACATTCTTTACCTTTTCTTCTTAGAGAACCAATCTATGGGGGAGACAGGGCAGGACAATTTCCCCCTTCACGCTAGTTACAACAGCTCTTGAGAATGTCGAATATTCTTGCAATGTTCAAACCAGCATGTTCCTATTGCTATGTCTCCTGAATGTGGTTCAGGTCTTGTTTAGGGTTAAACAACTATTTAAGAATATCATCCAGAGATCTACCCCTGCGACAGGCACTGCAGCTACTCAAACCTCAGTGATAGGCACTGCTGCTGAACCAGAGAACCAACCCGTGCCAGTATCAGTCGCCCCTATACACGACAAGAAATACACAAGAAAATCAGCTTGTTTAGTAAAGGATGAAGATGAACCAGGGCCATCTCAAGAACAGGAGGAGGAAGAAGCAGAACCCATAAATGAGATGGTAACCACCCAATCCTTATCACTGAGTGAGCTGCAAGATATGCAAAAGGATTTCAGTTGTCATCCTGGCGAGCACATTGTCACCTGGCTGCTCCGATGCTGGGATAATGGGGCCAGTAGCCCGGCATTAGATGGTAGGGAAGCCAAGCAGCTGGGATCCCTTTCTACAGGAGGAGGCATTGACAAAGTGATTGTAAAAGGGGCACAAGCCCTCAGCCTCTGGAGGTGACTCCTGTCAGGCGTGAAGGAAAGGCAAGAAGGCATCAAGGAAGATGTTGTATGTCACCCAGGCAAGTGGACCACCATGGAGAGAGGTATCCAGTACCTGAGGGAATTAGCCATGCTGGAAGTGATTTATGATGACCTGAACAAGGAGCAGTTATCCAAAGATCCAGATGAAGTCAACTGCACGCAACCCACATGGCAGAAGTTTGTACAGAGCGCACCATTGTTGCATGCACACTCATTGGCTGTAATGACCTGGAAAGAGGGAGAGGAACCAACGGTGGATGAATTGGCTGGCCAACTCTGGCAATATGAAGAAAGTCTCTCTTCCTCCCTACAGGCCTGCACCTTGACTGTGGAAAAACTGTCCAAAAAACTGTCCTGGGAG
>WAAD01027349.1:154078-207314 GCA_013389945.1 Fregata magnificens | reverse complement strand
GTTGACTGTCTAAATAGTTTGATTCTCCAGAAATGGAGGCTAACATTCACCCATTTGTTGATAAAAATCACTGGGATAATTAATCTTAAAATCATTCAGTGATTCTACATTCAAACTGAGGACAACTCAGCTGATACTTGAGAAACACCTTCTGTGTGTAAAATACACGTAGAGTTCCTCTGCTAAGTGTTATTTTAAAATTAATTTTTTCACAAAAATATCATGCCCTGATTAAAAACAAAAAGCTAAGAATAATTATAAAAAATTGTTCCACTTTTTTTATTCAGATAACAACACTGAACAATTTCAGAAATAATTGGAAAGCCTTTAAATTGGTCAACAGGGCTAGTTGCAAAAGCATTTTTGCTCCCCATTCTAGTATGGAGACAATAACTGGTTAACTTCTGATTTCTTTCTGGTTTATTTAACATCCTATAGCTTTATTCTAAAAGCAGATCTGAAAAACATTTGTTGTACTTCAGAAGCTTTTCCTGTTCATGTATTGAAGATAACCAAAACACCTATCAGAGTGCCATAGCTTTGCCCTCATTTTTTTTTTTTTCTGGAACAGCTAAAGACTTTACTTTGTTAGCTATTCTGAGAATATTCTTTCCCAGACCTCAGACTGTTTTTACAGGCCTTGGTTTGCAAACTGCATTTGAAAAGGTCTTTGGAATATTATTTGAAGTGGACAAAACCTCTAGGAAGTTCTTCCGGCATTTTGCATTGTTTGACACTGACATACTAGGTCAGCATTCGGCCAAGAAAACTGCAGTATATGAAAATGCTGCACTTGTTATTGCTCTTCCTATGCAGTAGTGAGACTTGAATGTCAAGTAAGAGTTTCTCAGCCAGATCTGCTCTTTTGGCATTGATGGCTGTGCTACTTTCAGATCACTGAGGAGTACAAAATATACTTCTACTAAACATTAATGCCTTTGGTAGCACATGCAAGGCCAAGTTTTCGCAGGAGGCTGAAGTCAAGCTGATGCAGCTGCTAAAAAGCAGGAAAGTAGTTTTCATCCGTATTTTCTCAGCCCTTATTGTTGGCAATGATAAAGTAGAGTAGTCTTGAGGCCCCTTTAAATTACCCTTGATTGCCCTGATGCCCTTAGGTTGAGATCATCAAAGGGTAGTTAGCAATACTGGGGAGCATCTTGGCATAGATTTGTGATTGTCACAGGATTCTCTGTATACTTTCTTTAAGGTGTCAGTGCACTATTTGAAAGTGTCAGGTGGAGGTATTGGGCAGGGCCTTTTATTGATAAGCAAGACGCTTCTGTATTTATTATATGTATTTAGAATGGAAAATACATCATTATGACATCTTCGTTTTGCCTGTCCAGCTGTATTAGCACTTTGACAGTTGAGCTGCTTCACCGTAAAACACTGAGAGCATATCTACAAAAGTTTGATGCTGCACTTAAATTAACAAACTGTTTGACTTCAGTTAAACAGTCCAAATTTTATGTTGAACTCTGTGACACTCATCTCTATTTTTACCTCATCACAGCTGTGAAATCATTCTTGATATTGGAAACACCATAGTCTGGGATTAGAGAAATATTAAGAAAATGAAGAAAAACTAAGAAAATGTCGTCAATGAAGACTTAGATTAGTGATATCATGTTATGGCAAATGCCTTCTTGAATGTTTTGCCACACGTACTATTTTAAACGATTTCTATTAATAGCTTCCATGTTTTTCAGGTTAAACACATTTCTGAAGATCCACCTTGTAAATGCCCTAATAAATTCTGTGTGGAGCGTCTTTCACAAGGAAGATACAGAGTTGGAGAGAAGATCCTCTTTATTAGGGTAAAGGTTTTATATTTTATTTTGTAGTGAACTGCTAGTGTCTGCTACTTTGCAAATTATATCACTGATTAACAGGAGAAAATATTTTCTTATTAACCAGCACTGACTCATTTTTATGATGCTGTTGGGGAATAAATAAACTACAGTGGGTTAACTGACCCAAGGAGTTATTAGCATGTGGTAGAACCTTCTAACTTTAGGTCATTGAATTTGCTCTGTCTTTTGATCAATGGCAACCAGAAGTTGTCACAAACAGAGATGACGACTTCCTCTCGGTTCGGTTTGAAAGAACATCCACTTGATTGAAATGGCCGTTCTCCCACTTTGCTTTGACTGATAGTATTTGACGGGTCAGGAAACAGATCAAAGACTTCATGATCATTGAATTGCCAAGTCATGACTAAGACATATTGCTAAAGTAGAGTGAGCAAAACATTAATGTCCATAGTACTTCTTTTGATTAACAGATATTTCCAAACTCAGTGTTGTATTTCAGACTTTGTATGTAGTATATTAACTCCCATAGCACAAGGTTAATCTTTAATATAAATATTTGCTCGCATTAGTATGTGGCTGAATTTAGCACAAATATACTATCCAAACTTAATTTTGATCCTTCTTTATATATGCTTATGGTAATAATAATGAAACTATGCTAATCGTATTATTCTGTAGTAGTAGGTTAAGAATCTGATTCATGCTATGCTTTCCATTTTCCTCTCTACATGTACGATCCTTGAGTAATGACTTGACAAAGCGATAGCTCTTGCTCTCGAATAACTGTTATTCATATTTTGCTAAAGGCACGCAACTGTGACCTGATAAAACTGAGGATTTAGCACTTGTGAGAACAAAAGAAGTCAGAGGGACTCCCTCCCATCTGTAGAAGTCAAGTTCCTAGTTAACAAAACACCAGAGTGCTTGCTCTGTCATAAACTTATGCTTAACTTACAGTGAAGTCAAATTTAGATAAGGATTTAGGTTTTCTCATGTGTATAAAGTTGAGAACATGTTTAAGTACTGTGCTGAAGAGGGACTGGGAACTCCCAATTAATTCAGTAATAGCTCAGAAAGAAGAAATACAGGATTTGTCACAGATAGTTTGAGGTTTAACATGCTAGTATAAAGGATTAATAGCTTTTCTGTTTCATAGCCAGTGAGATTTTTTTTTTTAATTTTGCAGTACTTTTAGGAACTAGCTTTATTACTAGCTTTAAATGACTTTGAAGAAGGTAATGTTCATTAACCAAAGATCCCAGTAATCTGGCACAGTTTAACACTTATGTTTTCTTCCTTTTGATTTTAATTTCAAATAACAACATCAAAGTATTTTTAATCTTCCAGTTTTGATAAACTAAGGTTTTCTGCCAGAATGGTGAGCGTCAAATTCCCTTTTGCTGGCTTTTTTATTGTGCAATCTAGTCCAAGTCAGATTTCATTCCAAGTTTGCAAACAAAACACCCTTTTCATATCACGCTACCGCATTCCAAGTTGAATTGTGCCAAGAAACTACAGTAATATAGATTAGCCATTAAACTGCAGTATTAGAGATCATTCCTACAACACTGATACCAATGGAAACTTGCCATGAACTTCAGTGGGAGCAAGCCCATGTTCCTAGGTTTTAAAAGTCAGTTGTCTTTTGGGTTTGGTTAGTTTGAATCTCGTTTTGGAACGCTTCACTGGATCACAGTAAGTTTTTACTCTTCATTCTACATGTTCTTATTGTGTATATAAGTAGATTTGTTAGCCTTTCTTTGGAATCCTTTGGACACTTGTGAGAAAACACATTTGAGATGCATAGCTGACTTTTAATTTTGTTGATATTTGGCGCCCTAGTTGATGCCGCGGAGGTAGTTCCTCCTATGTTGTATGTTCTTTATACAGCATGACACAGCCAGATATATGCCACTTGTTTATAACCCAAAGTGCTCCAATTGAATTAAGATTGCAAGTTTCATTAAGTTGGCTTAGTATACCCATTACTGTCTCTCTCAGTTTTCTCCAGTAATCTGTATGGGACTTAAAACCTACATAGTTTCAGTAATGCTACAAGTATGCCATGTGATAAAACATTAAAAGAGTTAAGTTTAAAGTGGAGTTAACACCTATTAATTGATGGTTAAGATTTTTTTTTTCAGATATTATCTAATAATATCATATCTGTAACAAAACTGTTTTATTCTAGTACTACAACTCCTCTTAAAAAAAAGAAAAAAAGAAGAAAAAGTGTCCAAGTCCGTCTTTTTGTTAATTTATATCTGTATATGAAACAAGTGAAAAAGGAACAGCAAAGAAAAATAAAACCTGGCAGAACGTAGGATTCCTGCAAAATAGCACAGAAAAAATTACACGTGTCGATCTAAAGTAATTTTAAGAAAAAAACCCCTTTGGAATATGTAGCAAAACACAGGGGGAACAGTCCTTCACAATTTCTCTTGTATCGTAGTAACTTAAAGGTCCCATTAAAATTACTAGAATAAAGATTTTTTTTTTACCATGAAAAAAATGTTTACATTTGAGATGAAAATAAGCCATGGAAATCCATGAAGTAATGGAAATGATGAAAATCCATGAAAACACGTAAGACACTTAAGTCTGCTAATAAAAACGCGTGTCACAAAAGTAGTTCTTTATGCATGAAGTAGTTCTGTAATGCATAAACTGAACATGATTACCATAATGCTGTGGTGGCTCAGATGCTGAAAATTTATTTTCAATAAAAATTTATCTGCTCGTGAATTCTTTCTCCTTCCTGCCATGTAGGAATGAAAGAGTCTAAATTCCACTTACACAAAAATGATGTAAGATATGTTTTACAATAACGGATTGTGTTTATAACTCGTAGTAAATTAAATGACTAGCTTATTTAAAACTGAACCATTGGTTTAGAATTAGTGTGATCTCTATATGTGTGCCATATACAATCAATTATTTGCCTATTCACTCTTAGATCCTACCGTTACGCCATGAAGTGGTTTAGGGAACAAGCCTTAATCTTTCAAAGTAGAACTGAATTAATAAGCCTATTTTTAAAAATAAAGAATAACAAGTCATGAAAACTTACCTTGCACAAATGCATGTTTTATAACTTGGAAAAAAGAGTCACAGAGTTTGAAGTGCTTACTTCTTGCAGAAGGCAGTAAAGGAGTTATTTAGATGAATAGAGATTTTTATAGTAAGAAATGTCAGTCAGGCCTTAAAGGTAATTTTTTTTAACAATTTCAGTGGCAAATATTTTTATTTCAAGTTATCTTGTGTTTATTACATCGTGTATGCATGAGGATGTACACTTTCCACATACTAGCAAGCTTTTCTCAGAAAGATCTGCCCTGTTGGTCCATACCCATAATAACATTCAAATTGTTGGGTTCTGCACAATGGAAAAATTATTTCTTTGTGCAACTGGAGTCAGATTAGATGACATAATGGGTCCTGGCTTTAAAGCCTATCATTTTTCCTATAACTTATAGGTGTTCTCTACCTTGCACACCAGATGATAAGCATGTGATTGCTCTTATCCTTTTTGACCTTGTATTTTTAATCATTAACATCACTTAGCATTATTTTGCTGTAGTAATAATAAAATGTTTGTTTAATACTAGCTTCCTCTAAATCCCAGGAAATGAAAAGCATTATTTGCCTGCTACAGCACCTGTGTAGAAACTTTATTTTGGGATTCACTATCAAAATGTGTGTGTGTGTATGTTTGTGTGTAATATATATGTGTATATATATAAAATCACTCTAAGGATGCTCTGGTGTATGCTATTGCCTCTTCCTGGTGAGAAAAATGTACTCGTGTATAAATATGGAAGCTCGCTTTACTCCAAACCATCCAGGTAGCGATGATATACCATCTCAGAACTAGAAATAAGTAAAAATGGAAAGCAGAGTGATTGTACAGTTCTCAAGACTCAAACATCCTGTTCTGCTTTTCCAATCCAAATACACAAGTCATACTCATAGCTTTTCCTCGGTGTGCTTCGGTGTTTTGGTTTTTCTTCAGCATGATTTACCTGGCTTTTATTGTCTTCCTTATTCCAAGGATTTTAACAGTTTTGCTTTTCCCAGGCCCATCCACTTCTAGCCTACAAAATAGTTTACCTTTTTAGCACTGAAATTCCTTCCCTAGAGCTTTATCCATATCAAATACCTTTCAGGGATGTTTAAAATGTCAAAAACATAGGCAGATAAGGAGTTTTAATTGAACTAACTCCAGAGGAGAGCTAGCGGGATGCCTGGGAATCACCTTGCGAGTGAATTCTGAAAACACGTCTAGGGCCACAGGACAGTGACTGTCATTGACCTCTTTTTTGGGCTTCTAATCTCAGTCTCCTCATGCTTATAGACAAACATACTAATTCTCAATGCTAGACTGCAAAAAGCCCAGGGAAAGGCATGTCTAAAGTCCAGCCCTAATTTATGTCCCAGATGGAAGGTTTTTTTGGAGACCTTCCAGCAGCGGGTGGCTGGACACTTTTGCTGTGTGCCAATTCCTCTCCAAGTGCTTTACGCTCACAGAGCAGTTGACACATTTCAGTCTTACTTGTGCAGTGGAGGTGGAATTCTTCTCAACCTTCTCAGGTTTTGGTTTGTGTTTTAAAAATCCTTAAAGGACTGGTAAAATTCAGTCCACAAGGCTCAAAAGCTGTTGGACAAAGAGTGATACTGAACATGTGTCAGTGGGGTGACTGCAGTCCGTGGGGTGACAGGCGGTCAGGAAATCTGTTTTCTTCTTTACTCTCCCATGAATCTGTTGAGTGACGTTAGGCAGACCCCTGCCCTCCCCCAACTTAAGTTACGGCTTGCTGGTTCTCATAGTCACACTTTCTCTCCTGCTTCTCCCTTTTTTTTCTTTATTTTTTTTCCCCTTCCTGCCTTGAGCCTTTCTTATTCAGGCCTAGCAGCCTTCAGGGAGCAGGAGGCCATGGACGTCTCTCTGTTTACACTGTACTTGATGATGCTGTGTTTGCGCTGAACACAAGAGCAGCTACAGTTCCACCATCTCGTTCTGTGAAGAAGAATTGATGTTTCTAGTTAAATGGTTGACAGACTTTCACTGAGGGTTAGTCAAACCCATAAAGTAGTAGAAATTAAATAATTTTTTTTTTCCCCTCTTAATGCAATTTCCTATATTTTTTCCTCAACATGCTGCTTTTGCATGGCCATTCATGTTAATTTAGTGCCTAGAACTTTTGCATGTGTTGGGGATAGTCTGGAATACATATTGTGAGCAAAAATGCTTTAAAGGATTCATTGTAAACTTCTTCACAAGAAAACAGTGTAAGTCAAATTCTTAGCTGCTAATTTAATGGAAAAGTGATGGAGCTACTCCTTTTTACTTTCACTGAAATGGTATTCTCGTTAGTCTTGGTTGAAAATGTTTTGACAGAACGTATCTCCCGTGCAATTCTCTGATTCAGTGGAACTGACAGGCTATGTAATAGCTAGCACTTTTTCTCACTAGCTTAGACCTGTTTGCCTTAGTGAACTCCTTCTGTGGACAATTAAATATTGTGTTGTCTTTAATTCCCAGTGTCTCCCTCTATGCAATATTGCTCAGTGAGAACTCTACTTGGATGTTTGAAAAATCTTGAGCAAATCATATTGTGCTTTTCCAAGACGTAATGCATCTTCAAGAAGTGTCACATTCTAGTTCTTGCAATGACTAATACACCTGCAGTAATTTCCTGCCAAGGTATTTATAATTTAGGCTGCTAGAGTCAAAGTTATAAAGATATAAGGTTCCCTGTATTCAGTGGAAAGGGAAATCTCCCTCAGGAGGTGGCTCAGAACAGGAGGCCAGGGTAGGGTATTCTGAAGCTGTACGTGTTATATCTTTAAAAGCACCACCCAAATATTCAACTGGCTTCCTCAGCGATGTGATTCAGGCTTAGGAAGCCTTTGGTGTGCTCTTAATGGAGCGGTGCCTGCAAGAGCTGAAGATGGCAAAGCAGGACCTCCCTGGGTGCCAGAGTTTCCCGTCCGGCAGGAGTGTGCCAGGGTAAAATCGCCCTGCACACCAGTAGCAGCAGTGTTTTCTGTGTGGTAACTAATTGTGCAAAAAATTTGTCAATACTTTAAAGGTAAATAAAGATGAGTAATAAAGCTAGATAAATATGTTATGTATTCCAGATCTCATTATTTCAGGCTTTTTTTTTTTTTCCCCTAGAATGCTGAAATTATATAACTCCACTCCTGTTTGCCGCCCCCCCCGCCCCCTTTTTTTTTCCTGGTCCTCTGACTTCTTTGATATGAAAGGTACTGGATCAGCATCTGCATATCAAAGAGCACAGATAGACTGCTAATGCACCTCACCATTAGTCCACAGACAAGAATTTGCAAAATGAAAAAGCCTTTATAGTTTATTGTTGAGAACCACAGATTGGGTCCCATAAGTTTATACTGAAAATGTTAATAGGGGAAAGTATTTCCTTTTTGTTCAGTTATTTTCTTGTTGTGGTTCTGTTTAATAGATGAATCATTTTGTAAGAATCCATTTAACACTTACTAGACATTAATACATTTTACATTAAACGATGAGGCAACAGTTAATGCTCACAGTCTGGAACTAGTAAGCCTGATGCATTAGAACTGGAGATGCAGCTATTTGTGGTGTTGCTCTTTAAAAAGGATAGCACTGAACTTTACATTTTTTTTTTTTATTTAAACTTCTTCCTTGATGAAGTGAAAAGGTCTCATATGACAATGATGTGAATAATATTTAACACAGTCAAGACATCTGTCTTTTATAGGACGATGCTGCAATATTTTATGGGGTGAATTAAAGTTAATATTCTTCACTGTAGCTTTAGATAATTAGTATACAATGCTAGTTAAAAAGAAAAAAAAAAAACCCCGTGCTTCTTTAAGTTGTGATATGCTTTGTGTACAGTATACTTTTACACTATAAACATAACTCATGCTATCATTTAGAGAAATGACAATAAATGAGGCTTACGTGGTGCCATCAGTAAACTGAAGTTTCTGCACTGTTCATCAGAGATTCTCATTGAACATGTAAGATTCAGGCATAAAAGTTCATTGATTGTCTCTTGCAGTATTCTTTAGCTTTAGGGGAACATTCTTAAGGAACTTGTAGCTTACGTGGGAATTTCCAACTGGGCTTTATATCTTGACTCGGGAATGATGGTTCCACAGAGAACTGAACTGGCCGTGATTTAACAAAAATGGTGTGTAGGCTTTTTAAATATTTAATACCATATGGTTTGGCATTTCTGTTCCTGAATTGACGGGAAAAAGTTTAGTTGTGTTTTAATAAGTGTTTTATTTCTCTGTCATTCTCTTAGCAGTGTGAAACCAGTCTTTTTTCCTCCTGTTGCATCCAGTTACACTTTGTATGCATTCATGTTGTTGACTAAAAACTATTTATATCTACTTTATTTTATAAATGTCATAAGGATTATGACATTTATAATTTTATTTTGAAGTTAAGCTCCATCAGACCTCTGTGGCAACATGCAGAAGATGCGTGTAAAGTACTTTTTACCATAAATAAAGGCAGCGGGATTTTATCCCATTGTGTTCATTGACGAGTTTGTCCTCTGTGCTGCCTTTTGATTCTTCTAATTCAGTAGAAAAGTAGTTAAATGCTCTATTTCAAAGTCCTCTTCATCACATGGAAACATATAACATAGTATTTTAATGAGAATATTAATGACTTGCATACCAATGGATTTATCAACCAGTCTATTCTACTAAGATGGTTTTTTTGTAGCAGAAGCTGTGAGATGCCCGCTCTTCCTAGAGAGCCTAGGGGGAAGTTGAGGTTTTGGTTTTGGGTTTTGGGTTTTGTTCTCTTCAGAACTGAATATTGTTTTTAGAATCTAAGGGCTGGATTAATCTTGCCTAGGTTTGATGCCTACAGGGTTGTTTTCAGTGAAGAGGAACACACAATTCCTCTCTATTTCATTTATGTTGATTAACCGAATTGTTAACTGACTTACAGAATTACATGGCATTTTATATTGTCTATCTCTTAGATTAAAAATTTTAAAAAATCAACTGTCCATTTGAGATATTCTTTGTTCTAAATTAAATTATGGGGAAATTTTTTTACATTGATTTCTTAAAATTCTATCTCAAGATGTTGTGTTCCAACTTTAAAACAAACAAACAAACAAAAAAACAACTACAACAAAAAATTTCAACTGCATCTGTGTGAGTCAATAGGAATTGATTTCTCTTTCAAAAACCGAAAAAAGTCTTTCTCAAGAATAAATTTTTGTAGTGGAGAACGGATAAAACAATAAGACATTTATCTGTAACAGTTATGTCCTTGAATTATTTGTTAGCCTGTCTAGGAGCCCAAGACTATGAAATAGTCATGACAAGGTAGTGTGTCTATCTTATATGTGCAATAGCGTACAAATAATACTTTTAGGATATATTGAACAATGCTTTTTAAGTGTAGATTTTTAGATTTTATGTAATACAATGTAATAAATTTTTCCTTTGAAATGTATTTTACCATTAATAATTTAGCACAGTATTAATAGTTAATTTTACTTCATGCTTTAAAATTAATTTGCTAATTTAAAGTAATCATTCAAAAAACAGGTTGGTAAATGCTCTTGCTTAGAGAGAGAGAGAGAGACAAGAAAATTAAGGAAAGATGTTTTAAGGTTATGTGCGCTCAAATGTCTTTGTATATTTTGTTCTCATATGACGACTACTTGCCCGTTCAAGCTGTTTGTGCTGAACATATATAAAATTTAGTTTATGAACAAAATACATGAACAGATTAAAATGTAAGTTTTACTAGTTCTCCACAGGCAATTGTCAGACCCTAGACTAGACCGTATCAGTTACCGTCTCTGCTTCTTGAACGTGTGACCACTTTGCGTGTCACAAATGGAAATAGTTGCAGCAAATGACTACCGCAGTTCACATGGGACCACAATTATGCTTCCATGGCTTTTATTAATTATTATATGAATGCCACAGTGTAGGTGACAACTTAAGGAGACGGGTTTAAGTTGGTGGGCAAACACTGAAGTCTGTGGTAGCCCACAAAAGCCAAGGGATAAAACTTCTAGCTTCTCCAAATGTGGAATTTGGAGTTAAAACTGGAGATGAAGTTCTGTTAAAATATATAACCAGTGCCATTATTTCTCCTTTTCTGAAAACAGCATTGTTTTCTTTACATAAGTCCAGAAGTGATTTCTTATGATTGTCTTGTAGTAATGAACTATTTCATTGAGGGATATCTGTGTATGAAAACAAATTTTCCCATACATGTTGACTTCAAAAAGGGTGAACGCACAAATTCCTAAAACTTTTTTTTTAACTTTTTTTTTTTTTTAAAATCAGCTTGTTTTGCAAATCTCATTGAGACCTAATACGTATAAAACTGATCGAACTTTTTAACTGCTGTTGTGCATGTTTTAATGGAAGTTTAGGAGCATCTCTTCTGCTCTTTTTTTGTCATTGATTTTTTGGAACTCAGAGCAAAGCAAGAAGAATCTGTTGCTCTAAGGAAGTATTAAATACAGCAAACATTTTCTTTGGCAAAGATTAGTAAATTCTGGAGATCCCAGACTCAACTATTTATCTGAAGCGTATTTTCCAAAAAACAGCAACTATTAAACTGAAGACCAGATATAGGTTGTTCCTCAAGTCATAAATCAGCAGCAGTTGATTCAGACTGCTTTGTGGTGTGCTATCATGCCTTGTTTTCAACTCCCCAGAGACGGATTTACCACAAGGTTTAAAAAAAAAAAAAAAAGGATACCAGATCATTAGAATTGTAGTATTTTATCAAGTTAGCATTTCAGTCATGGCAACAGATGCCAAAATACTTTAGACATTATTAACGCTCCAATCAGATAAACACATGCTGAAATCAGAACTGATTAGATCATTTTAAGTTCTGCTATCAAATATAAGCCTTTTGTGTACCCAACTAGATGCAACCCTATTTGCACTTTTTAAAAGTCGAAAGAGAGCCAGAACCATTTCCCTAAACATGCCATTTAATGTTAGTTATTAGGTTGTGATTGCTTTTGTAAACAATGCTGGAATAACATTAAGTAATTTTTTAATTTGCATTGAGATCTTCTTTTAAACTCTACCGCAATACAGCATAGGGAAAAGGAGCTGCTTCCTCTGCTGTATTTACTACCTAAAGCCTTTGACAGTCTGGTTTTTCTCATATCGTCTTAAACACGTGACCATCTTAAATACAAGAATGTTCATGTGAAGTTAAGAGTAATTATTTCTTCATAAGGAGACGTGGTTATAACTATTTGTCAAATGCATAGCCATAACAAATTACCGTCTCATATGAAGGAGGATTTAACAATCTCAGAGACTTTCTAAATATAAAGGAAGTGGGTTTGTGCCTCGATCTCAAAGTTTTACGTGTCTTAGACTACCTGTGCTTCGTGTAATGGAACTGCTTTCTATTTCAGCTGTGTTCAGCCCCGGCAGCCCCCAATCTGAAACCTTTCCTTTCCCTGAATTTTTAATTTTTCTTTTTTCTTTTAGATAAGATAGGGGTATAATACTTGATCTCTACACATCTGAATTTCAGCCTTGATCCCAGACACAATTTGGAATCTTGCCATTAGAGCAATGATGTATTTAAATAAGTGGGCTTGATGCAAATGGTTCTGGTGTGGCAGGGACACCCAACAGCATGACATGTGGCCGGGGCCTTTCAGCTTAGCTACTGACAGCTTCCTGGTCCCCTTCTACTAGCATTATTTTACATGAGGCGTATTAAGAGACCACTTAAAGATGACCCAGCTAAGCCACAAAATGAGAGTGTCTATTATAGTTTTTAAAAAAAAAAAAAACTGACACAGATATTTTTAACGCTTTGATACCATTTTGCTCTAACACATTGCTTCCCATGAAAGACATTTGAGCTCAACTTAACTGATATGGTATACGGTATCGCTTCAGGTTCCAAAATCTCTCCTTGTTCCCTTCAAGGGAATACGTTCAAAAAAGTTTAAATTGTAGTAGTTACTCTTTTTACAGCTCAGGTTTCTCTTTCTATATTGGACCTGGGAAACATTTTGCCATTAGCTACCCCGATACCCAACCAGTTAAACTAATATAGCTCACTTAGTTTCCAATGCTGTAGCTGATCACAATATTTGAATAATGTTTTTAAAAGTAAACTGAATTCTTTCAACTATATGATAAGATTTTAAAATTTCTAACCTAAAAAGCTTCCCAGTCAAAAATTTCCTAGGTTTATCTTGCTGCCACTTTTTGTTATTACCTGATCATCAGGACAGTGATCTGTATTGTTTCATTTCTTCATCAGTCTTCACTGTATTGGACAAGATTATTATTGGTTTCTTTAAACACTAAACAAAGGCAACCAATATTTCTGTGGAACCTGACTGACTTGCTGAGGACGTGATTCACAGTGCTTCCAACTGTATTACCCTTTTAGACAGTCTTGCAAAACTACTGATGTTTTCATATTCTGCTTCCCGGTTTTGGTTTGGGTCCCATCCTCCATGTATTTAAATCTTGTTTGAAATCCCAGGAAGGAGTATCTTAGTGAAACAGTCATGGGGAGTAGCACTTGGATGAAGCTGTCCCTTGGTAAGGTTGCACACACAACTGAAAGGAATCACTTGCTTCCCTAGATACTCAAAAGTCAGGTGGAGAATAGGTTGGCCAGAGTCCACAACAAAGTCTTTCACAATGACTTTTTTTATTATTTCTTTGTTATCATTCTAGGTTAGTAAGCACTTTTCAACGTACTAAGATGGATGTTGCTGAGATCCCACAGTGTTATGTAAGGACCGGCAGGCAGATAAACTGAAATTAGAAGAAAGGAATAACACATTTAGAAGTTTTACAACTTCAGCATAGGTCAGTAAAATTCAATATCAAAAGCATGGAAAAAGTGAGTCTATAAAAGATTCTTAAGTGGTGGAAAAAGTAGAATCCAGCGTAGACCCATCAGGATTATCAGTATTCCTGGTCTGATACTCTGCAAGCTGGCTAAAATTTATCAAGTAACTAGGGAAGGTAGTATACAACTGGAATGTTTTAGTTAGACAAATGTAAACATAAAGTGAACAAAAGCAACTCCCGTTTTCCCTTTTTGTTGTTATAAAATTTTCAAACTGTTTTGTTTAGCTTTTTAACATGGTTCTTTTTCTGTTCTGAGAAAAGTTTTCAATGTGGAAACCAAAGCAGATATTCACTAAATTTGTTGCAGAACTCACATCAAATGTCAGCGGATTATTCTAACCAAACATTAGACCATCTTTAACTGCCTAATCTAATTATGCTGTATACGAGAAAGCATAGCAAAAATTAAAAAGTGCAACATGTTGACTTTGGGCTGCCTAAGTGTTCCTGGCTGGTACAGCAGCCTGTTAAATGCCAACGGCTTATAATTTCCACTTGTAAATACGGTCAATTTCTCTCTTTTGGCATGATTAGAAGAGCGTCCATTTTC
The DNA here is from genome assembly GCA_013389945.1 of Fregata magnificens. NCBI lineage: Eukaryota > Metazoa > Chordata > Aves > Suliformes > Fregatidae > Fregata > Fregata magnificens. The sequence continues at coordinate 193,040 of WAAD01027349.1, read as the reverse complement.
TATGTTCCATCAAATGTATTTCCAGTCTGTTCCCTGTTCAAACACACACACAAAAAAAAAATGTAGTGAAGGCCAACGAGATCTGCAAGTGGGAAGTAAAATTAATACCTTAAAGTAAACTCCAAGCCAGTTTATAGCTTGAGCTAAAAAAACCCCCCAGACACACACATCCACAGCCCCCGATGTCAAGGCGTAGGTACTATTATGATTTCTTCTCTGTATACATGTAAAACACAGGCATCTATTACAAAGAACATAAGGATAATCCTGGCTGGCCTGAAAAAAACTTCTTCACAAGAAGTATGTCTTTGAAAAATCAATTTTCTGTTGTGTTTATGGTCTAGAACTACAGGGGCATTCAGAATGCCGTGTAAAACTTTCTAACCGGAGTCGCATAAATCAGGGAAAATGACAGGCTGGCGTTTTAGTTAAACCAGGTTTTCAGAAATGACTATGCTGTTTGTGCTAATTTCTTGGGTCGTGTTACTTAACTACTTCCCCGTGATTTACTGAGGGGCAAGAGGGAGAAGGAGTCATTTGGTGTTTCATAAGGGTACAAAGAACCCTGTTTCTGTTTCCTTCCCTCCTCCCGCCCCAGTCTCTCCAAGTATATATATTAGCAAGCCAAAGAATGATATCATGGCGCTTTCATGCTGAAAGTGTACATTGTTCTCAAGTCTCCCTCCTTCTCTTTAGTCTGCTTTGGTAGAGTGGTGGGGTTTTTTTTGTTTAAATTAAATATAGTGTTTGCAAAAGATGCTATAGAAAGTCCTACATAAAACAGCTCTGAGCATAAGCCCTGATTTTGAAGGAGTCAATGGCCTGCACATATTGATAATTGTGTTTCATTATCTTACACATTCAGGTATAATGCGGCTAATTTGCTTAGGGTTACTGTCTTACTGGCCTAATTTTAGAACGCATTTTCCAACTAAAGAAAAGTAAGAGCAAAGTGTGTGGGGGGGGTTGGTTGTTTGGGATTTTTTAAAATCAGATACTGTAATTTAAGTATTCAGTCTTGACCTAGCCCTGGTTCCCTTGCACGCAGTGGGGAAAAAAAAAAAAAAAATCTCTGTGGAGTTCAGTTGGTTCTCAGTGTTTCAAAAAAATCCCATCAGTACAAAAAAGCTAGTAAGGATAAGTAAGCTGCCAGTGGGTTAGGAGCACCTGAATATGTATAGAACAGTAGCGGAGAGACCTCTTGTTGAATGTGCTAAGCATGCAGATCCCTTCTTTCAGCTAGTGAAAAGCATTGCAAAATGTCCTTAACACACTGACTAGGCTTGTGATACTGCTTTTTTTTAACTCCTCTGTCTTTTCTCTACTGTGGTTCCAATTTTTTCCAAAAAGCTGGCCTGAGGGTTAAGCCAGATGAGATGCCTTCAAGCTCAAAGCTTTATACTGTGTAATATGGTGTCTGTGGTATGAAATCTTTGCTGTAGGAAATGTGGAGACCGAGTGTTTGATCCAGGTCTGGCAATGTATCTATATCTGTATAAAAGGTGAGTCAATGAAATCTTCTGTAAAGCCAAGAGTCTGGCTGCATTTGGCTTAGAGCCATCAAGTAATTTTTTGCAGATTCTAGTGAATATTAATATATTGCCATTTAATACTTCAGGAATTGTTACATAATATCCCCATTTTGCTAATAGTGAGGTAAAGAATCCTACACAAAAATAAGACTATACTGATGATGTTGACATGAAAACAGAAACCATTGCATTTTTACACTGTCATCTTCACAAGAGGAATTCATTCATGTTTCTTCGCTGTTAAAAATTCATAGTACCTGCTGAGGAGATATTTTGAGCAGAAAATAATATGGGAAGAATTTCTTAGAACTGGTGCTTAGCGTTAGCAGTGCTAGTCTAACGGGAAGGTCTCTGTAGCTTTGTCTCTGTCTAGGGCTACTGCTTGGGGTTATCTATGACCATGTAAGAAGTTAAAGCCAATAGTCTTATCCTAACAATTAGTTTCCACTTTCAAGATTAACCTAATAACAAAAACTGCTTTAAAAGCAAAGTCTTTTTAGAATGAAAGCTAAAACTAGCTTAATCGATTCTCCAGCCTGAAGAAGCTGTCTTTTACAACACACGATTCTTTGGTTTTAGTCATAATACAGAAGTGGAAAAAAACGTTATGAAAATATTTTATGAACCAGTTGACCTACCACCCAAATACATATGTTTGCATTTAGGAATTCTCGTCTGCTTGATACACCATGTTACCTGGCCACAGTGTACTTTGTGTATTTTATAGGGGGTGTGGTGTGGTGTGTGTGTACACACCTACACATGGGTGTGTACAAACACACACGTGCCACACTCTTTTATCAGTGAAGCCATAGGCCTCTGACTTAAATTCATACGATGTCAGCTCAAAATACATCAAAGAGCGGTAGTATCCGGCTGATGGTTTGATTTACTGAACAATGCCTACAGTTCAGATTAAAGCATAAGGCAAACACTGATCTGGAATTGCGTGTCAGACTGCAGCTTCACTTACCACGTGCACATTTGTACATACTCCCAGGTGTAATTCCTGTGTCAGCTGGGTGGTTCTGTGTTTCCATTCTGGGCTGTACTTTGGTGGTAGCTGTACGGCCAGTTGCGAACTTTGTAAGATAAAGGGTGAGAAGACAAATCGGTTCAAATCCAGAAATACTCTCCTGCCTTTTCTTGGTGCTTGAAATTCACCACTCCTTCTCCAATGTTTACCATTGATTTTTAGTTATTTCCCCAATCTCCCAAGCTTGTATATTTTCCTTCTGAGAAATAGCTCATTACCTATCCTAAAGACATACTTACTGCCCTAACTGCTCCACAGAATGCCTATGGCTCCAAGGAAGTTCAGGCTAGCTGACCTTCTGCTTTTACACATAAGCTGGTCACCTAAATGCACTGACTGACCTGAGTGTAGCCCCCTCCTCTGGGTGTCATCTAACCCTGCCAGATTCCCACCTTGAAGAGCCATCCGTGAAACTGCCTGGTTTGATTTTGATTTTTTTTCTCTCCTTCACTTCAATATGTTTTGTTAAATATTTTACAGTATTCAAGGACAGTGACGTTCAATCTGCATTATTTGCCATGTTGGGATATATATTATCTGAGTGTTTGTTAGACACGCAGGGTGAATTAAAAGGGAGAACTGTGCCCTTTAAATATTGTAATTGTAAGAAGGGAATGTTGATTAAATCTTCTCTGTTTTGGCCCTGAATTGGCAATATTTACGTCTACGTGCTACTTCCTAATCTAGTCAAACTGTTTTGCAGAATATATACACCGTAGTGAAAAGAATCAATTAAAACAGCACACGGTGAGAGACACCGTGAAGACAAAGATCGGTGCAAAAGGATTCTGTAGGAATTAAGCTGCCCAGTGCCAGTTGGGAAACTGATTTCTCACAGATAGTACCCTTGAAGTAAGACCTGATTTTTTTCATAAGACACATGCCACCAGGATCTGCTTTCAAGCAGATAAGGCTTAGTAACTGTACCTAACTCGTCATGCACTTGCAATGGATTTCTTTGCAGGACTGGGCATGAAGACTTTGGCCGTTAGGATCTCATTTGAAAGGATGCGCTCTTTCGCTTTCGCTGTTTAAGTTTAATACGTTACATTTGTAGAATTTCAGCACGTGATTTCAAGAAGCCGAGAATTGTCGTGCTTTGTGCTTAGATATTATATATATATTTATAATAATTTATTCACTGTGGATGGATTAAGGAACCATAATAAGGCTTTAAGGATTTTGCAGACCTGTGGATTCAACTAAGATTTTTAGGAACTGCAACAGTAGCTCCTTCTAGGCAGCTCTGACTATGTTTAGATTATGAAATAGATGTAATGTGGGGCACACAGGGTTTCTTGACTGTGCAGATGGAGTATGCACCTAGAGCTGTTGTGGCTTCTCTTCTGTGGAAACCTGAAAGTAAGAGGAGAGATAAGGTTTAAAAAAAAAAAGTCTTGCTTTCTTGTGGATTAAGATGTGGCCAGGGCACACCATACAGACGTGGAACATAGGAAGAGCTTTCTACCCCGCAGTTCAGATGTAGCAGCAATGAATGAGAGAGAATATTTGAGAAGGCATTTCACCCAAGAAAGTTTCCATAGCTTTTCAGGCTTTACTGGAGCATCACCTGGTCACCTTAACAGAAAAAAGAAAAGAAAAGAAAACAAACAAATGCAAAAAACCGCACACACGATCATACAAATAAATGTCATCACCGTGCATGGTCATCTTGTAAACTTTCATTAAATTCTCTATTGGAGCATTATCAAAGTAAAATCTATTATACTGACAGTAAGCAAAAAGCACTTCCCTGAAGGAAGTGAAACCTAAGGATGAGGTATTGAAGTATGCAAGTATCCTTGCATACTTGATCCTTGCATGCTGGGTTCATCTAAAGGTAGTTCTTTCTTTTGTTAGAAAGACTTTTTTTTTTTTTTTTAAAAAGAGTTTTCCATAGTTCTTGCTATTGAAATCATGGTTTAAAAGCATACATGCAGTAGAAGTACTGTTTCTGTCCCTGTCTTGTGTGTACCTGCTCTATCTCCTGCAATGTAGGACTAAATGGTATAAAATTTTTTTGTGCTTCCAAGTAAGTGAAAACTAGTTTGTGTAATCTAAGACAACAGAGTCGCATATAGTCGAGTTATACACAAACTAGCAGTGAGAAAAACACCTTTGCCAGGAGAGTCAGTTCTAAATCAGAAACAAGTTTACATATTAAAAGGAAAAGGATAGAAACTCCAGGCTACTCTGTTACAGTAATCAGTGCCTTTTTGGCAACTAGCACATTTTCCCATTCCAAGATCTTTGCCAGAACCTAAAAAGATCTTTCTTCTGGTATTTGCGGAAAGATATAAAACTGATGAGTGCAAAGAGATCCAGCGTACTAGAATATATACAACAGGGGATTTCCATGTGACTAAATCTAAGTGCCGTCAGGTTACAGCTGGCAGCTATCAAAACTAAACTAAATTACTAATACTAACTTTAAATAATTCATTCCTGTGTCAAGAGAGTTATCAGGGTCCTAAAATTATTAAATATCCCAAAGAAAAAGAGCGCCACATGAAAAATCTGTGTGCTGTTTTAAGTCTGATTTCTTCTCCCCTTGACCCTGTTGGTTCTTCGTCTTAACTTCCACACCAAGGAAATGGCTTTTTTTTGGTAGCACTCACAGCACTTAAACGGATTTCAGGGGTTGGCACCTGGTCAGCCACTCACGAGTGTCATGAAAATACAGTACAGTAAACTGTCCTAGAATGCATTCCAAAGATAAACTTGGAATTCTGCAGAACAAAAGTGATAGTATTACCATGATTTTTTCCTGGATCTGTCCCGTGGAAAAGTGAGGATTAGGCACAAAGTTAGTATCAGATGTGCTGTCAAAGTAGAGATGAGGAGAACAAAAACATCGGTATTTTCTCTTTTATCACCCAAATTTACCAAACTGGTAAATCTCGGCAGTTTCACATCCGTGTAAAATGTATTGTCTTCTGTCAAAACAAGTAAAAAATCAACATTACACATCAAACTAGATGAGACTGATTTCAGCTGAATTTTACTTTGGGCTAAACTGTTTTAAAAGAAATGCCTGATTAAAAAAAAGCTCAGATGATTCACATGTGTACTGTTTAGAACACTAGAAAGATTTGTTAATGTTCCTGAGAACTGAATTCACTGTAATTTGTATGTTCAGTGTTGATGGAGTAATGGTGTAAGACTATATATGGGGTGCTGGTAAGGAGATCAAAAAATGGGTGTAAAGACTGTGACAAAGTAGTTCCGTGTGTGAAATGAAATAGTCAACTTCAATATGTAAAATTCATACATTTTGTAAGCTGAAATGCATGATCCTCCATTTCTCTATGGCGCTATAATTTCAGAGTAAACCTATTTTAGGTTCAAATGCATTGGAAAATTGATTCAAGATGACTGCGAGTGCTAATCCGATCCCAGAAAGAAAGGAAAAAGATGGAGCAAGAAACGTTGGTAATAGTGAAATATCGTGCAGCCATGTTGTCATATGTTAACTTGTGCTTACGCTGCCCTCATCAATGCAATTAAATCGCCTCTGATTTGCATTTGGATGACTGTTTTTAGAAGCTGGGAGAGTGACCAGATGTGGATTTCCTCCTTTCACGTTGTATCAGGAGTAAATTTTGTCCACTTGACGTGCTAGTTTAAATTCTCCAACTGTTCGCACTCTTCTCCGGTTGTTGTACCTGGTATGTAATTTCCAGTATTATTTATACTCTGACCAAATTTGGCCCCAACACTTCCATGCAAGCTGCAGTCACCTGAACTATGGTGGATTTGAATTTAGATAATATACTACAGCTTGCACTTGACTGGATTTGGCTCTATAGCCAAATATTTGGATCTATAGTCAAGGCTGATGATTGCAGTCACAGATAAATAATTTTTGGTCTGTAATATCTTAATTTTATTCGCAGTTGTTTATTCCATTCAGATTGTTTTCACAATTTTTTAACACATTAGTATAGCTTTGGTTCGTTACTTACAATGTTGCTTTCATAGATTTACAGTGATATAATTTCATTCCAACGTTGTAACATCATACCCCATAGACTCATACTGACATCATTTTGAAAACGTTGAGAGGATGCTTTGTACTATTTAAAGGAAATTAAGCCTAAGTATAAACATTATTGAAATTATGCTGCTCTCGTTCTCCCCTCGTTACCCCAGTGTAAATTAGAAGACATTTTAATGAAGCCCATGGAGCAAAATAAGTTTATTTCAGGCCCGTTCATTTAAAAAAAAAATCTTAAGTCTTAATTCAAGCAAGATCTGATAAAATAATCTGTCTCTAGATACTTTCCAAATGCAATTTTCTTGGTTACGCGTGTAGCTCTGTTGATTTAAAAAACAGGGGATGGAGGTAGGAGGCAGTTTCCAAATCTCTGCATTTTACTTTAGGACATCTGTGACTATTTTCATAATTTTGATGTTGCCCTAAACTGTTCATACATATATAAGGCTGTGGAAAACAAATCTTGAAATTTCTCTGTTCTTTGTCTATTAGATCTTGTCTGAAAGCACATGGACTAAGGTTTCCAGCATAACTAGGAATCACAAAACAGAAGGAATCTGAAGCACTCTATAGGCCGCCAACCGGTATCTTGGGCTACGTGTGCTTTGTACAGGTTTTCTGAAGTGTCTTAGAGAATCCTGGCAGTTCTTGTGAACAAAATCATTCAGTGATGGTTGCAGGAGCGTTATCTGAATATTGCCAGCTCACAGACTTTTTTATTGTACGCCCTTTATCTCTGTTATAGGTGCTAGTAACCAAAAGATTCTTCTTTGAGATAATTTTCCCATAAAAGCTGTAGCTGTGCCACTTCCAGTGGTAGGTCAGTGTAAGCAGCTATACTGCAGGATGGAGTTGGCAGTATACGTACTGCTTGGGATCTTAGGTTTCTTGGATAATGTTTATTCCCTTACTGTGTTATTTAATTCCAATTTACATGAAACTAAAAATTTTGTGTATTTAGACTGTGAAGTCTAAGTACAGGCATATTGTATTCTGAAAAGAAATTGAGCTGGAATTTGACAACAGTGAGACAGTGCGAAAAAGTGTGAAATAAAATATCCCCCTGCTCTAGGTGAACCTGCTCCAGCAGGGCAGTTGGACAAGATGATCTTCAGAGGTCCCTTCCAACCCCTACCACTCTGTGATTCTGTGATCCAAGTGATGCATTTTTCAAAGACAACTGCTGTACAAGTAAAAAAGCCCATATAAACCTGAACTGAAATTCATCAAAAGTAGTTGTTAGCATGAGTGTATAATACACTGATATTCAGTACAATTAAGTATTGTTAAATATCGATTGTTAACTACTATCTGTTCACCAGATACATGACAAATAATAGAGGAAATATAGACATATACATATCATGATCTTTAATCTTAAATGTTGGTCAGCTCATGTTTTTTACTTTACCATGCTCTGCCTATAGCTTTTATGAATCTAGGAGGGTATTTTTCAAAAGAGAAAAAGGACACCTAGTTGAATGGAGCTGTAGAGGTGGAACTGTATAAATTGGGGGGGGTGGGGGGTGGCGGAAGTCTTTTTCTCTTCTTAACTATTCTGTCCATTATTTGTCCTTTTGTCCATGTACCCTTCTTTATACACATGACATACCCCAGATGAGGCCAGAGTGGCATTGGTCTGGAGCCCAGAGTTCCTTACTGTTTATGATAAGTAGTGAGGGTGTAAGGTGCTTAATGCAATGTGGTGCTCGCCTGCAACTCATCAAGGGCAGGAGGTGGAGTCTGGAGCGGTGGAAACATTCCTGCCAGAGTGAGTGTGAGTGGGAGGAGATGGGCTTACAGCTCCTGCTGCACTACACCGTGGGGGGAAGCAATCGGAGGCCAAGCCTTCACTCCGTGGTCCAGAACTTTTTGGAAGACAGTCAGACTAGACGATCTGTTTCAGTATATTGGGAATTAATTTACATCTCTATAGAGCTAGATTATGCTACATAGATTTTTGGGCAAATTAACCGAGTTACTTTTAGGGTGTGAGTTAGCAGCATGTCAACTGCTCTACAACAAGTGTTCACATGCGGTCTTCCACCTTAAGGGAAATGTTAAGCAATGGTCCCTACTGCGCTGGTACTAGAATTATATTGCACCTATTTGAGGAATATTCTGGCCTCAGAATACCAGAGAGCTAGGAGACTGGGGTGAGAACAGTTCCCTGTTTTCTCCTCCTTGCCATTTTGGAGTACCGGATTGCCATGGGGCACTTGTAAAGAGAAGGCTTGCACCCTTCTCCGTTTCTGTGCTTTTTTCCTTTGTGCTTCCATTCTTTGGCAGGTTTTAATTTTCTCTCACCTATAATGCAGAGAGCAGATTTCCCTAAAGCTTGTGGGTTGTGGAAAGTGAAGGAAAAAAACATCCTGTAGGGGAAAGATGGAGGAAAAATGGATGGATTAAATTATTGAAATGTAACCCACCCTTAAACATGGTAAAGTGGTGTTTACTAATTCCTGTTGCTATTAGAAGAGGTTTTGTAAGCAATATCCTCAATGGAGCCACATTTTAATGAGTCTTTTTCATAGAGAATGGTATAAAGGAATAGTTTGCTTCTAACAGACCGTATTGTTAAATATATTTAATGATAAGACTACACAATAACGTGTAACCTTTTGAATTCGTCAGAATAAAGGCCCAATGAATTTCTTTACATCTCTATTCTAGGATCACTAAGCAACCAAGGACAAATGGCTTTATGTCTGTCTGGTATATTGTATTGCTTTTAAAAGCTTTTTAAAAGTACATTAGCTCTTTGGCACAGGAATAAATGGATTGTAAGCATATTACAGCTCCTCCTGAATAATTTCTGGGTTTTGGCACATGATCTCCCTAGGCCAGTGCAGTCACATGGCTGGGGCTTCCCCAGTTTTAAATTTCTCACTTTCATTAAACCTCATAACTATCATCATTGCAATGCATCGTGTTGGTAGTGTTCTTTTGAGTTTGTTGATTTTTTTTTTTAATAAGCTGCAATCACAGTGAGATAGGGGCTTAGCGCACATTGAAATTGTGCGGTATAGTTGCTGCATCTAGTGCACGTTGAAATTGTGCAGTATAGTTGGTGCATCTTTGGGCACGCGTAGGCAGCTAGGTACTTATAAGCACAGACCAATTTCATCTGCAAGCATTCAGTGAGGAGTCATGATAATGCATGTATTGTGAGTCTTAAAAACTGCTTTTAATTTCAACCGTTGCTGCCCTCTGACTGGTTTACATCAGTGATTGGCAACTGTACCTTCTAATGGTGATGTTTTATCCACGTATATTCAAAGATCCTATCTCTGAATAGCCGGCAAGCCAGTACACAGAAGAAACGGAAAAAATAAGTCTTGTTATGCCCAGCCTAGAGACTTGAAGTATAGAATTACAGTATATTTACTTGCTGGAGGTCATGCAAAAAGTATGTCTTAGAGCTTATAATTAAACCAACATATCTCTCATAAATTTAAGGAAGTGAAATGGTATTACAGTCATTGTATATTATTTACTCCTATGGGTTGGATCAGACACCCCGGCACTCTGCCAGTCCTGAAAGTAATGCCATGAAGAGGTACAGGTTTTGAGTAATAAAGGCATTATTGAACTTTTCATCAAAAAATTCTAGGCAACTTCTGCACCTGAAAGTGTGCCGATTAATCTGAGAACGTCCAGAAAAATACAAATCTTACTGGCATTCTGTTGTTGGGGCCCTCACTGCAGAGAGCTTTGGAGGGTTTTTGTTTGAGTGTTATAGTTGCTTTCCTAGAAGAAGATGTAATGAAATAACTTCCTATGTAAATTCCAAAGGCAATGTCATCTCAATATAGCACAGACTGAAGGCGATACAGAGATGCTGCTAGATGCGGCAGTGGACATTATGGTTGTGAGAACTTCCCTTGGTACAGCAGCAAGCTTTTCACGGTGGATATCTAAGCCCAGACACGCAGCAGGAGCTGTTGCCATCAGCTTCAAGTTCATTATAACAGTTCTTCTGTGGTGATCGTTACTTGTGACATAATTCAGCTTGTGGAAATTAAATATGTGCATGCAGGAAGAGAGAAATCATCTTTTTCAAAAATCTCGTCAAACTAAAGGTAAGCCTGAATGGAAACTGAAAATAGGGGCATGCCCAGCCTTTCGGGTATCTGTGCTTGAAACAATAGGTCTGTGCTCTGGCTTAAACCCAGAGGCAAGAGTTTCCTCTGTTGCCAATGATCAAACAGAAATGGTATCTTTTGTTCCATCCCAGGAGCATAGTCTTTGTGGTCTCTATCTCACAGCTAAGATATATGGCATGTTGCCATTGTGCAGGCCTCCTTTCTCCAGTCTATAAACGCCTCAGACTATTGCCTTTCCTTTCGCTTACTTGATAGTGTCAAACCAAATGAGGCAGGTACTAGTACCAAATGAGCTCACAGACTGCAGAAAATTATGTAAAGCCAAGGTACTGGTTATGCTGATCGGTGCGGAAGACCTCTACAGTGTCAAATATTTTTTAGTTCTTCACAAAGAGAAATCTGCAAACATAAAATACATGGCATTCAGTTCCTTGTAATCTCTTAAGGTGTCTGGAGGTTTTTAGTTTCTGTTAGGTTTCATTACACAAGCAGGTGAAAAAGTTCTAACTATCCTTTGTGAGATCTTCACTTGTCCTGAACATCCTTTTTTGTTCCTTTTTCTCATGCATTTATTGATCGTGGTGTTTGTCTGCCTCCTTGTGATTTTCTTTATAATTGCAATCCTGATGTGTTTGGTGGGTTTGTTTTTGTGGGGTTTTTTTGCACAGGCTGTGCTAAGCAATTGAATTGTGTTGCGATGACTCTAGGCATGCCATTTTTTATGTATTTCTCAGAAACGCCTAAGAGTGATGCCCCTGAGAGACTGATTAATGAACAGATGAGCGTGATCCCATGCTTTGTCATCAGGTTTTTGTCGTGTAAGTGATAGCTGATCCTATCATACCTTCCCGTTGCTGACTAGGTTTTTAATCTTGTGTCTCAGTAAGACATTACACTATCCTAGAAGCGACTTCATTTTGTGCGTGGCGCTTTGCTACTCCAGGCAACAACATTTTCTATTTTAAGTAATGTTAATTGGTAGCATGGGATGCACAGCTATGAAAAGTAGCTGTTTCATTAAAAAAGGGATGAAAATAAAATGGTTAGAACGAGATCCAACTGTAAAAAATCCTGAAATTTGGGAATTCTGAATAAATTATTCTGTTATATGTCTGTTTGTTTAGAAGTTAGGACAGAGTGGTGATGTTTTTGCAAATCTTTGGTTTGCAGTATAAGAAAATGGGGTGGCTCTGTTTTATGACTTTATTAACATGACATGTTCTGGTTTTATTCTGCAGTGGAGTCTGCAGGACCTAACCAAGATCAGGTCTCTCATGTTAGACACTGTAAAAACTCATACTAAAAGCTGATTCTGTTTAGGTTTTCAGATGATCAGGTTAGACAAGGTAAGTGGAAGGGTAGTGGAAAAAAAAAGTGTGTTCATAGAATTAATTTCTCAAGGTCATGGAGAAGGTGAATACTGTGTTCAGTTTTGGGCCCCTCGCTACAAGAAGGACACTGAGGTGCTGGAGCGTGTCCAGAGAAGGGCAACGAAGCTGGTGAGGGGTCTAGAAAACAAGTCTTATGAGGAGCGGCTGAGGGAACTGGGGTTGTTTAGTTTGGAGAAGAGGAGGCTGAGGGGAGACCTTATCGCTCTCTACAACTACCTGAAAGGAGGTTGTAGTGAAGCGGGTGTTGGACTCTTCTCCCAAGTAACTAGCGATAGGACGAGAGGAAATGGCCTCTAAGTTGCGTCAGGGGAGGTTTAGATTGGACATGAGGAAGAATTTCTTTACCGAAAGAGTGGTCAAGCATTGGAGCAGGCTGCCCAGAGAGGTGGTGGAGTCGTCAACCCTGGAGGCGTTCAAAAAAGGTATGGACGTGGCCCTCCAGGGCCTAGTTTAGGAGTCATGGTGGTGTTGGTTGACGGCTGGACTTGATGATCTTGGAGGTCTTTTCCAACTTTAATGATTCTATGATTCTATGATTCTAAAGTCAGTCATACAGACTGGAATAATGGCCAGTCACGCATCCAGTTCTTGATCCATCCTGTCTCACTGACCTGCTTGGACCTGAGGTCAGCTAGGAAAAATGTTTAAAAGCACCAATTGTTGGGCTTGCGCTTTAATGTTGGGGTTTGCGGTTTGGGTTTTTTCTTCCAAAGTATTATGGCTTTGGACTTAACACGATAATAACAGCCAACTTGAGGACGTTAGCATACCTATCTCAACTGAAATTAATTTTGAATGTTGGGTAAATCAAAAGACCTTAAACATAATTTTAAAATTGATGGATCATGATTTTTACCACTAAGGGAGCTGGCAGCATCTTTATTTCAATAGGAAGCAAAAGGTGGGCATATTATTTTTCAACCCAGCATGGTTTCAACTGGAAGAAAATCCAGACATGCAAGCAGGAGAGGAATGAGGGGACCAGAATTATGGGGAGCAGTGTGAACTGCCTTTAGATGCTGGTGGTTAAAAACAGCCGCTAGCGAATCAAAGTCTATGTGAAATGCAGTTCGAACTCCCATTGTTTGAGGTAAGGTAAGAGATTTCACCTTCTGGCTCTGAACATTTTGTGTTCGTGAACCCTTTATATCAGTATCTCTGTGTGATAGGAAAAATATAATTACAGATACTGAAAGCTTTCTTTCGGCAAAAATATTTTCAGCTACCTTTTACTCAAATGTTTTTCTGCTCAAGGACTTTCCGATCTCTGCAACACGCCTGATTGTCACATGCTTTAAGTGGAATGAATGACTTCTAATAATGACATTTCCCTTCTTTTTCCTCTACGCTTGTGAGAAACTGCATTCAGCTTGGTTGCTTTTCTGTACTTAGGGTAAGCTCCTGCTGCAACACTGCTTCCGAAAGCATCCTTTTAGGTTTACTGTCTGTAGAGGTCAGAGCCTGTCTTGTCCACTGAGGAAGATAGTGGTTTGGGGACAATGGCCTACAATCACTTTTGTGACAAATATTACAAAGATCACAACTGCAGGAAAGTTATTGCTGGGTCTGCTGTACTAGTATCCCTGAGGATACAGATGCACAAAGAAGGAAGCAAAGTAAACATTTTAACTCCAGCTTCTGCATTAATCTTGCATACACTTGAAAGTAGCTGTTTGAAGCAATTTGGAATGTTAAAAAAAATCAAAATCGAGGCAGAGTTAGGGAAACATAGAGGTTGCTGCAGGTGGATGCATGTGATGATAAGTCAAATCAGTCTGGGCTAGACTTATAACATGTCTGTGTCGCTTATCACGTGCACATCACATCCATAGGCAGGCAGTGAGAAGAATTCTATGGATGAAGGTGGGGGTTTTTTATTTGGTTGCGGGAAATATTTTCTTTTATTTGACTGTTTTGAGGCTGTTATTTGGGAAATTAGGAGAGACAGAATGAGTCTTGAGAAAATAGCTAGAAAACAGATGGCACCTCAGGGTTCAAAAGAGCATGTTCGTGTACTTCTGCAATGGTATAACACAAGCGTGCTCACATGCAACCCACGCACATTTGCATGGTGAAATCCTAGATTCGCTGAATTCAGTGGCAAAATCTAAATGGATGATCACTGTGTGCACAAATACACTCTGTAAATGACTTAAAATCCTTAAAGGAATGTAAATTAGGAGAATTTTGATAGCCTGGGTAAAATTAATTCCTTTTGTACTTGGAGAGGTTTCTGTTTTAAATTTGTGCACTGTTTGTAAGCGGAACTCATATTTTTATTTCTCATTAGATTTTGCCTTTCTAACACATTCTGAGTAGTATCTCACCGCTCCAATATGTGATTTGAGTGGTATTCCTTGAGGGGTAAAAACTTACTTAACTTTTGAAAGTGAGACAGAATTGTCCCCTTAGCTATTTGTTTTTATGAGAGACTTTCCAAGGCTCAAAATGCTAATAGAAACGTTAACTAACTACAATTAAGAAAATTATTTTTTTTTTTTAATTCAAAGGTAAGAGTAGAGCCTTTTTCTTCTTTTTAAAGCAATCACTCATAGATTTATTTTGGCAGTCTCATGCTTATGTTTTTGAAATGGTTTTTCTGAAAGACAGTCTTCCCTCCCCCCCCATTATTTGATCTTAGGACATCTGGTTTTCCATGTCTCCATCCAGAGTCAGCATTTGCCAGTTTACACTTTCTCTTTCACTTAACCTGATAAACTTTGCCGGATTTCTTTTCCTGTATTTAATCTTTTGCTATATCATCCCTTCTGCTGAGCGTTGCATAAAATATTTCTTATGAGTCAGTGCTGCAGCTAGAAGCAACTAGATTTCTGTTAAATATCCAAAACATTTCAGTTGATAGGGAATAGGTCTGCTTTGTGGCTGGCCCACACATAAATGTCCGGAGGGGAGGCAACAAGAAAGTGTCGCCCTCAGTCAACCAGGTGCAGGGCCGCACCCAAAGTGCTTGGAAATGCACAGTCCCTTCACCTACAAATGCCATTCTGAACGTGACTCCCGCATCTAATTAATTTTCCTTGACCTCCTTGTCCAAGAAATAAAAGCCTCCACTCATCAGAAATTCTCTTGTCTCTTAATGAATAAACAAGCGTGTTTACTTCTGTCTGCATCTGAGTCATTTCTCGTACACAAAGTGCTCGCCTACGCAGGATGCTTTTTTCAAGCAGCAACGGAGGTCTAGTGTTAATTAGATACCAAACATGTACTATTCCAAAATTCTATAAAATTGTGTCGGACAGAAACTAAAAGTAAGGTTGGAGGGAAGGTTTAATCAAGAGTGAGAATCCCAAGGGTCCAAACTCTCATGTTAGTTATATCAGTACACATTCAAAGATGTATCTTGATTTCAGTGAGTTAGGCAGGAATACTTTGAGTAATTATTTCAATAAGTCTGCTATATCATGAAAACAGAAATAAAGACTTTAGTTTGATCAAGTGCAACATTCACGCTACAGACAATACTTAAATTTGACCTTCCCCGGTGCTTTCCCTTTGTAAAAATGTTTTATGCAACTTTGCCTTTTCCTTAACCTCCAGAGGTCAACAGGCTGTTGCCCTTAGGGTGTCTATGCCATGCAGGATTTACGTGGCTGTGGTTTCACCCTCTAAGCCAACTCCTGGCTTCTTCGGGTATATGAAAGGTGGCTAAACTCCTGTTCTGTCACAATCTAGAGCTTTGCAAATGAGGCCGGCTCCCTGCATGTGCATTTAATCCAGAGCTGAACCAGTGGAACAGGCAATTTTCTTCATTAGTTGCCATCCACATGCATTAGTGTTTTAGGCCATTATACCAAGCACATTCACTTCATCTCTTGCCAAGAACAAATAGAGGGAGGGGTTTGCATTTTCTCAATGTGAAAGGGGAAAAATTCCAGTTTCCTCGCTTCATTATTTCTTTTGCAGAAGGCAAGATGTTATTTCATGAGTTCTAAGTATCTTTAATGGTAGAATGACTGCAGAAATGCTACTCCTCAAGCTGGGACCTCTACACTAATCAACTGTTTGTTCCTCAATGCCTCAGGCTTAATGAGATCTTTCCATTCACGTCATTGTGCAAGTGGACCTTTCTTCTTTCCTACCCCATTCTGATAAAATTCTCAGTTCCCCTGACACCGCCTTCCATATGTGTCTTTGTATGTATCCCAGGTCCTGATGTCAGGTATCATGTGCAATTCTCTTGATCATTGCTGATAGTTTCAATCTCTACGGTCTCTTCAGATGACAGGGTGTCAGCTAAAAATCATCTCTATGCTAGATCCCATAATTTATGGGACAATGTTGTCGGTCACAATTCCAGTCTGTCCTTTGAGTCATTACATTTGTCTTTCAGTAGTTTCAGTAATTACTGTTAGTTGCCCTGAGATCTCCCTCTCCCTCCTTTACTATTCCATGTCTCGCATCAGTTCAGGGTTTCAGTGTGCTGTTTGATTCTTGCTTACTGTTCGATGCCTGCTGAAAAGAAACTTTCTTTCTCCTGGCTCTTAAGTACTGCTGTCTCTGATGTTTCAGTGGGTGTTTCTGGGTCACCCGTTTGTTTTCATCTCCCTCATGCCCACGGCCTGGGACACCCTGTTTTCTACTCTCCCATTCTGTCACCACCCTGCTGTTACTGTACTTCTGATAAATCCGCAACTGCTGATCTTCGTTGTTACTCATGTATGCTGTTAGATTAGATTTACAGGAGCATTGTTTTTGGCAATGGCTGTTGCCCCTTTTGGGGGGCTGTGTGCTGTTCTAGTGTGATCTTCTGCTGAAATATCAAATGGAAAAACCTTCTGGCACATCATGCCTGGTACCAGAGTAAACCATGCCATTTGCCTGTTCTCTGACTGATTTAAGTGGAGGTCATGGTCCTAGTTATCCTCCATTATTTCCCTCGGATTGTGTGAGGCTTTAGTCATCTAGCATCTTATTCGTTCTGTTTTCTTAGACACCCAGTGTCTTCATGCTCAAATATATGTTTCCTGGCTTCTTTCAGACCTTTATAAACTGCCCACTTTGAGCGGCTATTTGTTATAAACCAGGATGTAACTAAGAAGCCATCTCAGCTTTTCCTCCTATGTACCTCAACTAGTGGAAAGCTCTAGGAACAATTTATAAACTCTTTCCCCTTGGTGTTGGGTTTCTAACCCGATTACATGCTAGTTTGCTGAGCTCTGACTAAATCTAAATGAACTTTTCATTTCATATTGCTGTGATGCTGGTAAGAAGAATTTGTCGCCTGCATAAACAATAGCAGAAGAGCAGGATTTAGCTCTATGTAAGGGTGAAAGGCAGAGACTTGAGATCCTTGTTCGCACTGTCCCCAGATTTTTAAAGGGTTATACAAGTTCCACTTGCCTTCCTGCTAGGGGGAATTTACAATCATGCATGAATTGTATGTCACTTAAGCAGTGTTAGAGCATTTTAACTTTCTTCAGCGGGTGACCGGGCAATATAGGTCATACTGACAAAATAAGTTCATATATGAAGCCTTTGGTTTTGAGCTACAGCAGTCTGATTTCAGTCGAATCACTAGACACTTATTTTTGTGCGTCTCTGTCTTCAGCAGGATACAGATGTCTTCAGTTCCCAGTTGCATCGTCAGCCCTGTGCTGAAAATGTGACCTCTAATAACAGTGTTTCATAAGCACTATAAAGAAGGAGTTTTGACTGATAAGGTAGTTTAACAACTTGGGTAAGTATTGGAAAAATAAATTAAAAAGTTGTGAGGTGGAAATCTCAAACGAGGTTCAAAGATTCTCTGGCAGGAACTTGCAAATGGAATAAAGAAGGTTTGAAAAGAAACTGAGTCCCAAGAGGCAAGGGTGTTCTCATTTCAGATCAGCTTTACTTGCCCTCCTTTGGCTTAAGTTGTTCACAGAAAGGAGTATTTTTGCAAGTGGAAGCAGTGGCCGAATGGGCAGTTGATGAACGGACAGTAAATGTCAGTCTAGAAAAAGGAGAAATCGACATGCAAGCAAAATGACTGAGTGATGAAGGGAGTAAGGATGAGTTGGGTGAAAGCAATTCACTTCCTATTCTGAAAGAAGAGAGCTCTCTGCAGTGTGATTCAGTGAAGTAAAAAAGTTGATGTTGTTATGCATCTTTTCGTTGAAATATCTGTGAGATGAAAAGGAGAATGAGAGGGCTGCTTTGTAAGGAGTGGATTTAATTAACAAAGGACATGGTGGGTATGGTTTTAAAGCCCTTATCCTTGGGGCTTTTTCAGAAAAGAAAAAAAATACTTATTTTAGCAGAAGGGTCAGGTTCAGATTTCAGAAAAGCATGGCCCAAAATACAGTTTGAAGAATTGGATAAATTCCCATTGACTTCCATAGGAACTGGATCAGTCACTTAATGAAAATGTTGTGTAACTGGTCTCATTTGGTTTTATTAGATGTCATTACATTTCCTCTGAGACCTTTTGGTGCATTTGTTAGTTAATCTGTGAGGAGACCAGGAGTTAACTTAGGTACCTCACGCTGATCATTTTAATATCAATGTTTAAGTATTTTGAAGCTTGCAAGCATTATGCTGTAAGTATTGTTCGTGAGCCTTCTGGTTTTGTGGCAAAGTAATAATGCTTCATCATGTTTCAAAAACCTCTCCCTTTGCCACTTAAAGACCGGCATTTTCATGTTGATGCAGAACAATCTTAAGAAGTCAACTTCTATCATCACAGAAAACCCTGTGAGCAAGGGAGGATACATAAAAACCACAGTCAAATAACTTAATACCTGTAATGGCCACGTTTACTGCACAGTATTGAAGAGCAAAAATCAGAGCCAGCTCTGGCTTCCAAAACTTCCTCAGTCAGACTGGCAAAGGCCTAAACTGACAGCGTCACTTTGAGGAATAAGAGTTCAGGCTAGCCAAGTCTCTGATCTTTTCGTTAACATCATCAAAAAGAAGACGTGATTTACAATGGCGCAGCGGCTCTCAGCTTTGAGACCACCGGCCATTTAACAAAACCCACAAAGGATTACAAGTTGCAGGTCAGATTTGATTAAGCAAAGCAGAAATAAGAAAATCTCTACGTACTGTCTACTCAAATTCACTACATTCTGTGCCGAGTTTTCAATTTATTAATTACCAGTTTAATTCTTTCTTAAAAAAAAAAAAAAAAAATTGATGTTAAACTTTTTTTTCTTATTGGAAGTCATTTTGTTTTGGCATTTTTTTTTTCAATGACAAATGGAGACAGATACAATGACCTATGAGTTTTGGAGGAGGAATAGGAGATAAAAGTGTATCTGTTATTGAGTGGGCTTCCAAAATTTGGAGATTGGATCTTCACTTTATTTATGTATTTAAACATTTCCATCTCTACTTTATTGCACAATCTGTTAATAGATTTAAGTGTGAAACAATAGGTAATACCTATTTAATTTAATACTATACTACAATAATACTATATTATAATAATAAATTATAGTTCATTATATTGTATGTTAATCTATAAGCTGCTATCACTTTTCAAATGCTGAAGAATTTCCACATCATTTTTAAGGCTCAACTCTGTAATAGAAAACTGACAAATGTCTGGGTAGGAAAGGCAATCGAATGAAAACATAGTTATAACATAATTCAAAATCAAACATTTTTCCTTTCACAGAATAGTGACCGTTAAATGTGTTTGTCGGTTGCCCACTAAACCTTATGAGTCTCTCATTATGTCTTAACTTATCTGAAGATAGGTGGCTTTTTTTAAGAACTAAGTCTCACTATTAATGTGAGCCTGATGTGTGTATCTGAAGCATTTAGAGTTGAATATGGTGAATGGTACCAAAATATGTCATCGTACCCTAAATCCTGATTTGTTGTGTGATGACGCCTTTGGGCACCAGGCACAGATCAGGGATCCTGCCATATAAAAGGTGAAAGATAGCGTTTGTCTTAAAGATGTCACTGTGTAATATATTGCACCACTAACATTCCTTCTTTTATCTTTAGCATTCTAATATAACAACAGTTCTTGCGGAGGAGAATGTACGGCAATTAGTACTCAGCTCAGAAAGCCTCATTTACTAGATTTTTAACTTCAAAACAGATAAGGATAAGCTTAAAACCACTCTCTTTGCTGTGGCTGACCTCCTAAATGAAAGTCCTGCCTGCAGAGAGATGAGTCTATAGTTGTCTCTGATGAATTTTGTTTGACTGAGTGAAGTGATAGCCAACTTTTGAAAAGGAGAAAAGCAAATACTTACACCTGCCACTTTCTGTTTCATACGTCTCACGTTTAAATTGCCTTTTGGGTATTTACATGTGCAAATGATTAGTTAGATGCCTTTTGTATTTGCATACGCAAAGTCTGCTTGTTCTTTTGATCTGAAACAAACTTTGAAAAAATGACCCAATGAGTTATAGGAGGCTTCTCATCTCTATTTAGCGGAAGGCCTGATCTATATATGGTTTGAAGGCTCTATTGGTGTGAGCCTCTATGGCTGCCTCACCTGGAAAATCTACCAGGCTTCAGTGTATCGGCAGCCACTGAAAATCTTTTCAGCTGGAACTACACCGATACAATTTTTTGTACCACCTATTTAAGTCAATACTTCTTTCAGTTCCCCCCACCCCATACCTCAGTCAATAGGCATGGAGAATGTAAGCGTGGTGGTGTTGCTGAAGCGGTTGGGAACTTTATTAGGTTCTACGTGAAAACTGAGCTCCTTGTTCAGTGAGAAATATCACTTGACACAAAGCAATAAAGGTTATTCTGCCCCAAAATGGAGATTTTGGGATTCTGGTGAAGGCCTCCACTCTGGTTTATTTTCCACCATTAATATTCACTATAAAATCAGGAATGTTTGCATTTGATTTGTTTCAGGAATATAGACTTGAACCAGTGAAGCTTATAAATCATTTATAAAGTATCATTCCATCCCATTCTTTGCTTATACAACATAGAGTAAGATATCCTTTCAATAACCTGAGTGGATGCCTGTTAATGTGTTTGATACAGGCCAAGATATAACTTTAAAATAAAATTCTTTATAATTCAGAAAGTCTGTTAATTATAAAACCCAACTCCAGCACAGCTAGCAGTATTGTGACAAGCAATTAGCGTGCGCTCTTGACAACTTTTTTTCAAGCTGAGCTTTTTTATAATGCTTTTTCCAGCTAAGTGAGATTCATTCAGTGTGATTTACTACGTATAAATCCCTGAAAATGAGGGGGAGATGTTAATCCAGCGAGCTGTCTATTTTCCATGTCATTATCACGGTGTCTGCAGAGAGGGGAAGTGCAGGCTCCTTTACTGGGGTTTGAGAACGACAACACAGAAACTCAGTGGAGGTCCCTAAACAAATCCATATGTAGTGACTGGGGCGATACAAGTTGCATCATTTGGAACTTTTAAAACCAGTAGACATAATCCAAAACAGTTTTGTATAACCCTGTGTCAAGAGCGGGGCTGGGCAAACTGTGGCTTAATGAGGGATGACAAGGAAAGATGAGGAGTGCATTTTTCCTGTTTTTCAGGTGGGGAAAGATTTTTTTCTTTTTCTCTTAATACAATCAGATGATGGGATAATTCAGGTTGGAAGGGACTAATATACTGTTGCCTGCCAAAATACACATTAATATACTGTAAGTAGATTACTTCAGTGTGGATGAATAATTAATATCTGGAATTGGCTACATAATTTGCACTTTTTCAGATTTGCAGAGTTGGGGTTTAATTTGAATTCCTCAGACGTGCACTTAGGCGCATGAGTGAGCTCTTCAAAGTCTAAAATAAGCTGTTTTATCAGACTCAAACTTTTCTCAAAGAAGACAACACACAAATTCAATGACAAAAGGAGAATGAAAGCCAAGAAAAAGAATAGTTGGAGGGAAGCTTTCTAGCTTTCCAGCTTTCCAGCTGGAAGCTGGTATTCTTCTATATCCTCTTGGGAATTGCTCCCACAATCCCTTGTGTCCGTACGGGTGAACTCCATGTATGTAGCAGCAGTAATGCCTCTTACAAAAATCTATGCTACAGTGGCTGTAACCTTTTTAAAATAGGAACGTAGCTAAATCTAACCTGACTGGTGTTTAAATCTGATGGTACTCCAGGATTTTGCCATGAATTTTACAAAGAATGCTAGAGATGAAGTTGCATAATCTCTGCTAACAAGGTATTTTTAACATCTGTAATTACGTGGCTTGCAGCAATTGATCGGGAGACTATTAGACATTCTTGATGGTGTTTTCAGGTCACTGAATTCTCAGTGAAGTTGAAAAACGCCATATAGCAATGGTTACCTACAAATTCTGAAAATGCACTTCCCCATTTGAATGTGTTTAGAAGACTTGGTGTAAATGCCTACTACCGCCTACTACTGCATTTACTGCACGGGCATGTACTGGAAATGAGTAAACTGTCAATATGATAACAGTAATGATTATGGAAATATGAGGTTGCTAAACATCACTATTAAGTACCGCTAATTCGTGATCCACAGGGCAGCACTGCAGCTCTTTTTCTTTTGCCCAAGGCCCTTGCACTTGCTCATGTCGGGTCCCCTCAAAACCTCCATGGAACAAGTAGGAATCCTAACTCCGACCTGCTACCGGCTTGCCCCATCAGAGGCCAGCCACTCGCAGCATGTGCTGCACATCTGTGTAGTTTCCCTATCAAACCCATTTTCAGAGCAATTGTCAGACTTTATCAGATCAATGGTCAGGGCCCATTCAGCTCTCCTCTGTCCTCTTCTTGGCCAGCCCCCAGTCATGACCTGTTTGAATGGAGTATTGGCATTACCTGTTAACATGAACTTTTGTATGTTTTGGTGACTGACAGGGATGTTGAACTGCTATCATTGGAGCTTCTGTGAAGGCGTACAGCTAGACAGGCTTCTCTGCACATTGCCAGTCTTTCACAGAGTCTTTCTCAGGGCCCCACCAGGCTAGACCTGCTTCCACATTAAATGATAGGTGTGAGAATTTTCAGTGGCCACCTTCAAGAGGACCTAGGTAACTGCTAAGCATTGGAATTGCTGGGAAAAGCTGCTAGCCCAGATCTGGGTCCTGTTCCTGGTCCAAGTTTTGTACCCTGCTCTCATCTTCTTTTTACTAAGAATGGTTAGTGAAGAATACTGAAATTTGAGAAAGCCTTTTTTTTTTTTTTTTTTTTGCATATGTGGGAGGGTAGATCATGGATGTAAAGGGTACAGACAAGCTGGAGCAAAATGATTCCTAAGTAGCATCAGCTGGGGTTGCAGTAGAGGTGCCGTGTCTGAGTGTACCCTGTGTGTGTGGGTACTTGCCTCGGGCCTCGAAGCCTCCAGCGGCGGCGGTGAGATGTTCCAGCTTGCTATGGGTAGTGGTCTGACACAGTAATGTGGATAAGTCTTAACAACACTGGGATTTCCTTAGTATTGACCTGTGATGTCTCTGGGGTCAGCGTGAAAATATATCGATCTAGAAGCCCATTTCATGGGCTGAATACCTCTCCAAGAAGGTCCCCTAAATGCTAAGATATGAGAAACAAGGGTTATATCTACTGATGACAATGAGTCGAAGTGGCTCATATGCAGTAAAAATTAATTGATATGTATTCAATTCTTCTCTTTCCTAATCTCATTAATGTTTCACTTTTGGAGTGCAACATTTTCTTTGCATGGCCACTGGTGTGATGCACTGTGTTATTTTGCCAAACACCTTTGGATTTTATAGTCAGTATTCTCTCAGTATGTAGCCTACGTCGTTTCTGAAGTTGGCCTAAAATCACAAAAACTAACTCCAGGCCATGATTTGCTTTAGGTTGCTGCCTTTGGCTTCCAGAGCCCAGCCCAAGTTCCTTTCGAGTCAGTAGGATTCTTTCCATTGGCTTTTGCAGTACTTGGATCAGATCCATCGTGTGTAATCCTGCCCACCCCCCGCTGCTTCCAATCCCCTCCCCTCCCTGAAATATTCTTTAAGAAAGTTATAATGTAATCTGAAGAATAACAATCTTGGGCCAGATTTTCAGTTCCTATAAAACAGAACAGATTTTTTTTCAGGTCAGTGAAACTAGGCTCATTTACGTGAGCTTAATGTCTTTACATACAGCCTAATATCTCTTTAATAAGCCATAAAGCTCTCTAAACTTATTTATGTGAAACCCAGAACCATTTAGACTATATTACACTTTGATGCCAGAGTCCTGTGCAATGACAGCTTAGTTCACCTAACTTTTATTGACTATTTTTCATGTTATCTCTTGATACAGCCTTAATGCATACCAAAACAACCTATAATTCCTCCTCTGTGATGCTATTGCCTGGTCACCTGGTTTCTCATATGTTTGCTTCACCATAGATTCAACGGTTCTAACTTAAACACAGATTCTAGAAGGAACAGCTTTAGTGACAGCCCTGCTTCAGACACAACAGAAATAATGAAGGTTTACGGCAATCGTAAACATATGTTGGATTTTATTTTACAGAAAGGGCTTTCTCAGTGTAATTGGCTGGATAGCAGTGTGAAAATAGATGGATGTTATGAATTTATTTACATGGATAATTGACTAATAAACTTGATTATTGTAGATCTCATGCAATGGAAAAGCTGAATTGGGTGAATCATAAAAATCTCAAAAGTTTCATCTTCAGCGGAAGTATGTTGGGGAGGAAACTGCTTTTTCAGTTAGAAAGTAAAGCAAGTTTTGGTTTGGGGTTTGTTTGGTGGGTTTTGGTTTTTTGGGGGTTTGGTTTGGTTTTTTTTTTTTTTTTTTTTTGTTTGAGAAATCCTTTATACTTCTGTGAACCTGGAGCAATTCTGAAGCTAGCAGAATTATTCTGGATTTGTGCTGGTGTTCCTAAAACCAAAATCTGGCCGTAGGAGTAAAATGGTCCTTTTGTGGCACAGCACAGCATGAACAACGACTATATTGAGGAGGTGGGAAAACCCAGTCTCTACAGAAAGCAAGCATTCAATGAATTTTATAATAGTATAATAATACAAAGAGAAAGAAAAAAGAGGAGAAAGATAGAAGATGTACATTTAGCCTGAGCTTCAGGAAATAACATGCCAGCCGTAGGTTTTATTTGTCTGCACAGTAGTCCCTAAGGGAAATTGAACCAAATATACTTTTTACTAACTTTCCATTCCTAACTCTTCATCAAAAGTCCAGATACTAGCTGCTCTCAGAACGTGAACCCCCCGTGACAATATGTGGAAGCTGAAATTCAGCAACAGCGAACTCCTTCCCACAGCAGCAGCATCACATGTTGTAGTGGACCGAAGTTGGGCTTAAAATGCTTTTATGTGAAAAGTTTTTGGGGTATTTCTCAAATGCTTTTTAGACATTCAAAGAGGAGAAAGTTGCTAAATAAAATTCTGTAGACTCTTTTGTCTCAAGGCTGTGTCACCATTTGAACTGCAGTTTTCAAACTTGATGTAAAACCCATTTGCTTCTTTCATGATATATTGTCCAGAGGAAAGACTTGATTCAAATCTCATACCGCTGAAGGCTGATCATACCATTGTCAGCTCAAAATGAAGTCTTGAAACTAAAATACAAAGCTGGAGAGGAAAGAGAAAAAGTGTGATTGGCGAAGATGTGAGTCTGATTCGGCTTTCATATCCATGTAAATCGGGAGAAAAACCCCGCTTGTGTATAGCTGTTGCAGAGGCTAACACTCCTACAACCCAGAGCAACGGCACAGACAGTCTCAGGAGCTGAGAGGTGTTAATTAAACTAAGAGTACCTGAGTGTGCTCTCATTAGGATGGATCAGAAGTAATTTTATTTTTCAGTATCTGTAAAGCTGAATTGACTTCCCACTGCGTTTCATGTAAAAACCAAAATGCAGAAGAAAAATTATTTGCCCTGCATTAAAATGTTTTAAATGAAAACTTTCAAACAAGATTTCACCTGCAGCTGCTTATTCAGATGAAGAGGTTCTTTGCTTATAAACTTACCCTGATTTTCAAACTTGACAAAGTTGTACAGCTTTCCATGCTTTCTTCACTCCACGTGAATCTGTCTCCTCATGTAACAGGAGTCAAACAACATATTTTTAGGCTGAGGTGGGGTGTTTGTTGGTTGGGTTTGTTGTTTGGTTTTTTTTTTTTTTTTGAGTTACATTTTTGGCTTTTAATATCTGTGATTTTGTTTGAGAATTTTTCTTGTTTTGTTATCTGCACTGTGTGTACTAATCTGAATTGTGCTACGTTATAAAAGGCTTATGTGCCACGTAAGTCTCAACTGCCAATACTGTCAGCCCCCGAGGGAGTTTTGGACATGTAGAAGAGCCCATATACACGTCACAGCCATAAATCCAAATGTCGTTACCCAGACCACGTTAAACATCTTCTGGCACGCCTTTTACAGGGCCAGTTTTTAATTTCTGGCGCTAAGGCTAAATGATGTTTAGCATCTCATGAGAGGTACTAATCAAAGCTTTTTTCCAACATGCTATTTATGATGCGGCTTCTGTAGAATATGCTGCTTTATCATACCTCACTGGTATTTATTTGACTGGAGAACGGGAGGAGAGAAGTGACAGTGAAATTGCCAACTGAACCCACAGTTGCAGACATGGGAGAAGTTACATCGGTCCTTGGTGAAAAATTTTATTTGAGTTTAGGCAGAAAATGAGTGTGGATCTTGAGGATATACATTAGAGACAGGTACCTAATTTGGCAGTTAGATACGCCTCTCAACCCGAAATTGCTTTGTAGGTCAAGCCCCAGTGTTTCTGGAATAAAGGCAGCAAGCGTAAGCAGTACTGAGCTTTCCTCATAGTGAGAGCCTGGGGACTTTTCTTGTATTTTCTTTCACAACTCAGCATAAATTCAGGTATCTCCAAACAGTTCCAGCTACATTATTTCTGATGTCCCTCATTAGACTAATTTAATTACAGCATTAGACTATGTTAGTTAGAACGTATGTCAGCAATACTAAATTGTTAAACTAAATGGTACTTCATTTTCTTAAATAACTTTTTTGATATTTTAGGAGATAGATGAGATGATTGTTTTGGTTGTTTGCCCTTCACTACGCCTTTCATATAGACCCCTATCCTATAAAGAAAAGCCAGTGTCAAGACATGTAAAACGGTGTCTTTACTAACATATTTTCAAAAAATTAATCTGAAAAACATGCACGTTCCCTAGCGTGTTTATACTAAACACATGAAGAACAGGATCACTCGGTGCTACAGGACTAGAAAACCATGTAGTAGTATTTACACAAAATAGGAAAATCTTTTGTTTTAAATACTATCTCATTTTCTTACAAGTTTTTAAATTTCCTTATTAAATTCAAATAAAACCCATTCTACTATTTCGTCTCCTTTCCTGTTATTATAAAGCAGACTACTAACATATGTCTGTGACTTTTAATTAAAGTAAGCGCAGCTTTTTCCAGTAGAAAAAAATGTGATTTCCCAGTGAATGGTTCCCTCTCAAGAGTTTTTTGGGTTTTTTCCCTGTATATGTAATTTCAGATGCTGCACAACAAACACGTGATGGTTCGTGTCGGAGGAGGATGGGAGACTTTCGCAGGTTACTTACTGAAGCACGACCCGTGCCGAATGTTGCAGATCTCCCGAGTGGATGGGAAAACTTCTCCAATCCAGAGCAAGTCTCCAACCCTCAGGGACATGAATCCAGACAATTACCTGGTTGTTTCTGCCCATTACAAAACCAAGAAGGAGATTAAGTGAAATAAGCTTCTCATGTGATTGGGACTCTATGTACGTAGGTCCAAATTATTTTCTCAAGTGTAGTAAATTTAGTTTATGCTTTAAAAGGACTTTGGAAAATTTAAGACAGACTGGAAATGGCAACCCATTTTGAAGATCTTTGAATTGTAGAACTATTTATTTCTAGTACTGTATCTTTTATAGCAAATTACCCTTGATAGGCTAATTACTACCGTCGGATAAGAAATAGACATATATTTTTAGCCAAATTATTACTCTTTAATATGTGAATGTATACTTAGAGTTACATAAAGGAGTGGATTCTGTTAAAGGAAGAAAATACACAATACAATATATTTGTATGAAAATCTTATTACATTGAATCCTTGACTGTTAGGCTAGTTGAAAAATATATATGCAGGTGGAAAATGAATATCGGTGGAAATTATTTGGTAATGCCTCTTGAAATGAAATAAAAACTGACTATTTTTGTGGGTTGCAAGATTTTCTTAACCAGTAGAATATAAAGACTTACTGCATGCCAAATGACTTCCCAAAGCGATTACTCTAAAAAAAAGAAAAGCCCAAGAAAAAAAAAACCCCACACCTTCTACTCTTTAAAGCTGAAGACAATGCTCGGTGCTAGATCTGTACGTAGATCCTTCCTGTTTTTTACAAAGTTGCCCAATATAGAAGCCCCGGGGAAGCGGAGAGGTTGCCCCTTCCTCCGTCAGACAATAGAGATGGCCAGTTGTACTAGCGGGGTGATGTACTGCGACCCATGAGGGGAAGCAGTCAATGATGCACAGGCGTTTGACCCCAGGAGGAGCTTCGGAAGACGCCGGTCCCTCCTGAGTCACAAAACACTACACTGTTCTTGCATCTGAGCTTTTCCTTCCCCTTCTTTTTAATTTTGTTGGTCAGGCCAAATGTGAAATATTCATTACCCTGTCAGTAGAGTGATTCACGTTCTTGTAAATCGTTCACACACCTCTGGAATAGCTAAAGGCATATGGGGGCTTAGTTCATTATTTTGGCTACTTTTCTACGTTTATATTTGGTAATTTATGTGCCTTGTAACGTCCTAGAAAAATCATTTTATAGGATTATTTCACTGACTGTATAAATTTGAGCAGAACTCGGTTGTTTCACTACAAATGAAATAAAATTTTTTAAAATACATTTTGAAAGTCTTATTTATTATTTGTAATCTGTGTTCCCGCACTTTGCTGCTACTACCTGGATGCCTACAATAGACAATACTGCTTGCTAACCTAATAATGAGCTACACAGTGAACGGGGCAGGCGTTCGCTTACTTACTACAGATAACACAGAAATACCCGGATTTTATTGAAAATTATTTTTTCTTTGCAGAGGAAGAAAAAACTTGAAAGCATTCCTGAAATCATTTTTTAAGTTCCAGCTGGTATTTTTCTGTATTTTTTGATGTTTAATGTTAAAACACAGACTTATGATCTGCTCCTGTGGTCTTTAACAGCAAAATATCTACTGGCTAGACAGGATCAAGAACAACTTCTTTCGTGTTCCATGCCTTATTAAAATCAGCACGTTGTATCTCACTTCTGTGGAGCCATTCTACCTCGCCGACTAAAAATATCTGCTGAATACAAACAGTTCACAATTGCTTGGTGCACCATACCAAGTAGCAGTACCTAATTCCAAACGTGGTTCTAGAAAGAAAAATCGCGGCCTTTTATTCTTATTTTGAGACATTTTCTAGGAAGAGTAAACATATACTCAAGCAGTAAATCCTTTGAAAAGCCATAGGAAGACCTAATTCTCATAGAAGCGATATACAGAGAACAGACTGCGGAGAACAGAGCATAAGCAACATTATTTTTAAAAAATGCAGCACAGCTGAAAAAAGTCATGATCTCAGTATATGCACCAAGGGATCTGTTTTCAAATGAACAGAGAAAAATGGCTTGTGAAAGCGTCAGATGTTTATTTTGAAATAATGGTTACTTTTTTAAACAGAAATAGTTGTATTTCCATCATCCAAGATTAAGTTTGCATTACCGTTGTTTTTTCTTTACAATATTTGAAGGTGCTTACATGTTAATAAATCAAGAGCAGATAATTATTACAAAAGTATTCTTAGGTTTATTTTAATATTAAACTTCAACAAATAATCCTGCTAAATCCCAACCAAGATTTTAAATTAAACATGAACTGTGCTTTAATGTGCTTGGACCGTAGCTATCAAAACAGTCTTTTTTGATTCAGGGTACTCAAGCATCTTAAAAAAAAAAAATCAATCATATTAAAACACTTCCTAACTTAAAACTTCAACTTAGCCAGTTCCAGAATGGGAGACCTATAAAGGACTTTTTAAAGTATTGCCACTAGCACCTAATCTGTGTAAAAAGCTTGCAGGTGGGACTTACTGCATTTGATGCACCTGGCATAGGTGTAGATAGCAGAGGAGGAAATTAAAGCAGGAGCATCGATAAACAAAAAAAACCCCACAGTAAGCTAGTTAACTCTGGAGGAAGGGGTTGGGAGCATCTTCTTCAGAAGGTAAGTGTTGATGATCTGATAACTGTTATTTTCTTGGTGTACTAGATCCTATAGCAATGTAGGAGTTGGGGAGTTTGTTAGGAGCCTAAGGCTCAATTTACAAAGCTAAAGCTGAGCAGCAAAATCTTGCTCAAAGAGGTATGGCCCTTGTTGCAGTGATGGGGGCAACACAGACTTCATGTAGAAAGTATTTGGTGAGAAAAAACCCACTGTTTGACCAGCTAGCTATAGTGGATGATACTTGAAGTTTCTATGCCAAATTCTATGGTATTAATTTATCTAGTGTGGATTTTTAGAAGGCTGAACTGAATGGTGGAGTACCAACAGGGAAGACCTGGAGCTTTTCTCTTGTCCCCTCAGGTGAGGGAGGGTCTGCTGAGACCGTGGAACCGTTTCTTGTTAAAAGGACAGGAGATGAGAAGCTGAAATGTTGAACTGGCCATGGAGGATGATTGTAAGGAAGAGGAGTGCCATGCAGTGGTCTTAGCTTACTCTATTGCTGTATAACTCAGCTGAATATGAGCGTTGAGGAGGCTGAAAGTCCTAAAAAGTTGAACTGTTATGAGCTGCAACAAAGCCTCTTCTCAAAGTCCTCGTTGGGTCGTAGGACAAACCCCAGGGGAGCTCCTGCTGCCTGTGACTAACTGACTGTGCTAAAACTCAAGATGGCTGAATTACGTAAGACTACTTTTAAAAAACATCATTATTGTGTAATGTCAAATCAGCATCACCATGCTGGAAGCAATTCAGAATTGGTTTGGAAATGTAACTGTAACATCTGTTATTGCTCATTACAGCAATTCTGTCACCTTGCTGTTCATATATTACCTGGAGTTTTTCTTCCAAGCAGGATTATTTACATGACCGATTGAGGACAGGCTTTTTTTCTTACCTTTATTATAGTGATAATTGCTCCTTCCTTTGCATTATCACCTTTCTTCCAACAGCAATTTAGAGATGATATGTAAAATCTATGGAAACTAGTTCAAGGGCTGGCGGTGGGGATGACTGAAATAGGGAGGTGTCAATATATGTGCGTGGGAAGGTAAGCAAGTTTCTTATAACTTAAGACCCAACAGTGAATTCATTACATGTGTTCATTTTAGATCAGGGAGATGAGCTGTTTGCCAGACCATGGTGTTACAGAAGCATCTGCTAGAGACGCTTCCCAGGGCTTAGTTCTTTTTGAGCTTACGTTTTGTACTGCCTCGTTGGCTGGTAATATGCGGTGCCTGACAGGGAAGGAGGTAGAGTCCTTTTTCTTTGCTCTGTGTCTCCTATTTTCTTAGCCTGTGGTATGTTAGGAATCTGAAGTAAGGTGAAACGGACACATGGGATCACACAAATGTTTATGGGGCTGGAGAGGTTCTTCCATCCCAGTCCAACCGCTGGCACTGCTTGTGCCTGATGAGCTGTGTCCCAATGATTTAGTCTGTCACCGTGCCAAATCCTCATGCTGAAGTCATCTGTTTTCCTAAGGGCCCGCAGCGGTGCTACTCGCCCTTGTGGAGACGCAGCTTCTCTGTCCTCCCAAACCTCAGGGAGTTCTGCCCCAAACACTCTCTCTCCCTGGCATAATCTGTGTATTTTAACAATATGCAGTAGCAGATGGTTTCATATTCTGTTACTGCAACAAAGATTACGCTATCGCAGTCACCGAGAGTCAGCCCTTTCATTTCAGCTTACGAGCATTCATCTTTGACTGCCAGGAGTCTTTCAAGTGATCTGCAAGAAACTAAAAATGCTTTCAGAAGGTGGTGAAAAGAGGAACAGTGGTACTGCTGTAGAGCAAACAAAATGTCAGCTGCCTAGATAATCTACATGAGTGGATGTATTTTAACAGCCTCTAAGGTAAAGTAAACATCTAGGATTGGGGGAAATAAGGAAGGACAAAATTCTTAAGTGCTGCACTAAGTAAATATGAAACACAACAAGTGGTAAGAAAGAGAGGGGAGGCATCTATTTCTGCAAGTATAGAGCAGCTCTAAATACGCGTAGCTCTCGGCCTCACCATTTAATGGTACACTTCAGGTAGCTATCAGTTGTGTGCTACGGAACTGCAGTATTTTCTGATTTCATTCTCAACTGAAGTTAACGTTACCAAAAAACTTAAACCAACAAGAGGTGTTTCTACTTACATCATTTCCCAGACTCAGTTCAGACTGGCCATCTGAACAGGTAGACGGGTATGGTATAGAAACCTCTTCAGAAACAGCTTTACCAGTTAGTGATTTGTAATATAGAACTATGCACCCCCAAATCCTCTGATGTGTTTCTTAGCTGCAAGAATAAATTTGACATTCAAAATGAGGACTCTTAAGAAGTGCACACATATCTGGTTTTTACTTAAAGGACAGAGAGAGAGAAGAGCAGTATTTTCTTCTACGGCAATTCTCAATTGCAAGAATCACCACTTAAATGCAAGGTCCACTCGATCCGAGGCGGTTCAGACCTTTACTCCCGCCTTCCAGAAAAGCTGCCAGGCAGAGAGCCAGATGCAAGCCAACTGTTTCTGCAGGACTAAGAGCTGGATGACGAGCGGTGGGGGCGTTAAGAGAGGGTGGTAATCTTTTACTCAAATGCAGAGCACCTTGACTGGTGACAGCATCTGGAGCAGAACAGAACAGGCCTTGCCTTGGGCTACCTAGCAAGGATGGGGAGCACAGTGTATCACAGCACAGCGGTATGACTGCTTCATACTGGAAATCCCTCCGATTTTGACAGCATCGAAACATCAATGGGTGACCCAGGAGCTGTGATTTGTTTCACTAGGTTATTTCAGCGGCTTTAAATGAAAGTCTTCATGATACTAATCCAAGCACAGACTCCTGTTTGGTCAGTGTGCTAGCTCTTTCATACAGCAGGGGCTTGAATGAAAAGAGACTGATGGTTATTTCTTCCCCTTATGGTTTTGGGGGAGCAGTATGATGGAGAGAGAAAAGAAGAATGTATTAAGTTTGAAATACCCCAAGTGACCCACCAAGTATTAAGTGCTGCTTAGGTGTCTTTCTAGGACACCCCGTGAGACAGATGTTGGATTGAAATTCACATTTAAAATTAACGTTTAGTATATTTTATTATATGTCAATGCATTTTCATTAGACTTAAAAAAATTTGCTACACTGAAGAGAGCAACTGCCGGCAATCAAAGGAAACTGAAGGTATTCATCTGCCAAGAACACAGCCTTTTAGCTCAAACACCATTATATTAATATTGAAAAGTCTCCATTCTCAGCCCAATTCTGAAGGCTAAGCCAGGAAACTCATTGTGTCAGGACTGTGCTCCTAAGACAGCATGAGACACTATTGGGGGAGGTAAAAGAAGAAATACTTCGTGTTTTAAAAAAACAAAAAAAACCCACTCCACCCCACAAAACAAGCAAAACCCACCACCACCAGAGCCTCTGTAGCCTAAAGTAGGTCAGAAATGGGGACAGTAACATACTGAGGTCAAGCATAATGCTCTCTGGGGAAAACAAAAGCTAGCTTCTCATGTTGATCATGCTGCAACAAATGTCCCTCATCTATCAAAGCAGTGGCTTGAGGCCACAAGTTGGAAAGTCTAGTTGTAAGACTACAGCTTAGGTAGCCCTAAAAAATCAAAGGCAGCTTCACACTGGGGAAAGGGATTACAGACAGTGCTGAATATGGAAGCTTTGGGCATTTGACAAATGTTACTGCGCTGTAACAAGCCCACCTAGACAGTAGAGAAACTTCAGGAAATGAACCATCCAAGAGATGACATAGTAAGTCTTTTGCTTTTTGTTTTTCAAAATCCTGAGAAGTGCAGCATTGCCCTCTTGTGGTAATAAAGAACAACTAAATGTTATTTTTAATTTCATGTTTAACTTCCAGTATTCATTATAAATACTTACAGACTCAAAAGAAATCCACATCAGAAAATGAGAACAATTATGAGACTCATAATAAAACAGCTTTTTTGCTGTAAGTATACAGGGTTTATGAAGGTTTCTATTTTTTTTTTTTTAAACTAGTGTCACAAAATGCTTCCACTGGTAAGGACCCACCATGCATCTGCTTTCTTTTTTTAAAAAAGGCACTAAATCCCTAAGCAGTTCAAAAGTCATTAGGAAACTGAAGAGAAATGCTGTCACCCACATATTCAAATATATATATTTACAAACAACTTTCTACGTGAGGACTTACAGAAAAGTTTAATTGTAGAACTTGAAATAAGCATCAAAACCTACACACGGGCACCTGAGCTGTGCCTAAGCCAGTCATACACAGACATACATAGATCAATGACAGCATACGCGTACTGACTGACTACAGGTAAGGAGGCCGCTTCCATGTGAGAAAACCCGTCCCACTCCCTTGACAGGGAAGCAATAAAACATGCACATAAAACAAACAAACAAACAAATTTGGCCAAAACTTAGTGTTCAGAGTTAGTTCTTAAGTTTCTTAGTGTGTGATTCCACATCTGTCCTCCCACAATGGCAAAGTACTGCTGAGTCTTCATAGGCAAACAGCAAAAGCCACATGATGAGTAAGTGCTGCTCAGCTGCAGAAACTGGCAAGTTATTGGCAGTAAACATCAATCTTCTCTTCAGAAGTCATACCTCTTTATCCAACCTGCCACTGAAGACAAAAACAACAAAATGCTCCACAGGTTTGTATGAAGATAGGGGAAAGGGGGGGGGGGGAACCCAAGACTACAAGGTTGTCTAAAGACAATAAACTCCCTATTGTAACACCTTTTCTATCCAGCAAATGAGGGACATGCAGCCCACCAGCAGCAGCAGCAGCTTATACAGACTCCTGCCCCCTGAGTCATACAGAGCAATGAGGGAAAGAGATGGAGGCTTATGAAGCCTGTGTTTCAATAACCAGATGCATCTACTGCCTTGGAGAGATTCTAATTCTTAATTGCATCTCTGCCCGGCCTTCTGAGACAAAGTTTACATTAGAAAAGTAGTAGTAGTAGTAAAGTTCATCAGTATCTATGCCAACACTATATAGTTGGGCGTTTTTTTTGGTGAGGACAGATAGATACATGAAACCCAAAGCCATCACCCTACTTAGTTCAAACATTTTTCTGTAAACTCTGACGGAAGAGAGACCATCTCAACTGGTACTGAAAAGGGACACTGAGCACAGGTCAACTCAGTGAGGAAGCCCCCAGTGCTGAGAGTACTGTAAAACCGATGCATCGCAGGTGCAGAAACTGGAGAAGAAGAAGGGGGGGAAACAAAAGCTCTCTGCCATCCTTGCTGTCTTTGTGTCCCAGAAATTAAGTCTCATTGAGAACACTGTGTGACAATGACACATGCTTCCATTTCTATTCCACTTCCCTTCCTCTTGGTTTTCCTCAAGTTATTCAATCTCATAGATGACAACAAACCAGGATTTTCTCAGTGAGTATAAGGACAGTTGCATCACATTGTTTCTTTTTTGAACTTACTCTCAGTCCTCCTTCTCCTCCAGAACCTGAAGCTGCAATCCTTTTTTCTATTTCTTCCTGTTTCTTTTTCTTTTGCTCTACAGAGTAAGCGTTCTTAATACCCCGAGAGGAAGCCTGGGAGAAAACACATTAGGGTAAGACCACTTAGCTATTTTTCTGGATAGAAACCAAACTGCAAGTCTTGGCAACAGCATTTTGTGAACTCTGGCTTGTGTGAAAAGACTGAAACATTAAGTAATGCTACTATTACATAAACCCAGACCTTTCAGGATACTTCTTCATATTGTGAGCTTTTGGTCCCATTGGTATGTGAGGGTGGGTTTGGTTTATATTGTTATTACATCCAGGTGAACATATTTAATGCAAATACGTGTACCTGCTTTGCATCCTAAGATGCAGAACCAGAACTTCCCTTCCCAAAAGTCCCATAAATTTTTAGTCTGTGGTTTTTCCAGTGTCAGGGCCTATTCTTGCCCTCACAGACAGAATAAACTGGGAAGAGACGATTCGAGCAGACAGAATATCCAAGAACTTCAGCTGTTTCATCATCTGTTCACTTCTTCCATCTCTTTTTATCAAAAGGCTACCGAGAGATAGGATACAGATGATGGAAATCATAATGACAGCTTCTACTCTAACACTCAATAAGCGGACGGAGAAAGTCACAAGCTCTGTACAGCAACTAGAGAAATCGATGGGAACTTTACATGCAGGGGAGAAAAAAAGGTCATGTTAGTAGTGCCTAGGCTGTTAGAAATCCAAGTTCTAAATTGTGATCTGTGAGAAATAACCTGTGTGATAGTCTACCCTTCCAACTTCATAGCGTGTGTGGACAGCAGTAGCACACAGATGAGAAACCTGTTGTCAACTGCCCGCTAATGAGGACCTAGACTAGATGGCAGGAATATCAGAGCTACACACAAACAGGTAACACTGTAAACCTAGAAAGAAAATGTTTTGAAAACTCATTGTTAGCTAAGTTTAGAGTTATGATACTACAGCATAAGCTGTGCAAAAGATGTTAAAATCTACCAAGGGAAAAGACCAATGCTCTCACCTGAAAATCAAGGCCCTGATGACAAGTACAATTCTCAACAGGCTACTAAAGCAAATCTTACCAACAAATACTAACTTACTTAGACCCCATGATTTCCAGCTTTTAGGCAACTGGCCTTCCAAGTGAGCTAGGTACCTGGACTGTCTCTACAGTACCCCAAAAGGAGGAACACCTCACTTGACTTCAGGCTGAATAACGAGCAGTTAAGAAGCATGTACAGGAAAGCACTAAGCAGAGGAGGACATGTGATCTACCCCCTTGTCCCTCATGGGGGGGGCGGAACTGAATTAGGCTAGTTGCAAGATATCTCCGTCGCTCAACCTTCAGAGGCTAAAATGGTCGCAACGATAGTCCTGAAAAAATCCTGGTAGATGTTTTAGCTCTTTCTCTTGTAAGAAAACAGAAAGTAACAGAGAATGATAGTTACATTTTTCGTTAGCAGCTTAATGGCTACCACAGAACTTCAGAGCCATCCATAACAAGTTGCTGCATTTCTCCTTCATCCCAGGAAAGCTTTTCAGCAACTTAAGAGCTCGATGGGGACGCTCCCCTTTCGCACACTTCTCAAAAGTATATTTCCTACAGTTTTGCTTAAAAGCCCTCTGAGATTTAAGACTACATGTGGATTGCTTTTAGTATGTAGTCTGACACAAAATCAAGAGTTTTTAAAGAAGGACTCATGCATCACTCAGCTGTTGCTCCAATTATTCACCAAACTCCCTTAAAACCAGATCAACACGGTCCTCATCAATAATGGTCGATTTTTAATTCAATATATAATGTCACTAACACTCGTACAAACGACGCATTCCTCTCTCTTCATCATTCAGCTGTGATCTCTAAGATACACTTTTTACCTATTGTAGATTTTGTACGGTGTACGTTATAAGCCTTTTTTGAGAAGTACAGAAAGGAAGAAACAGGCTGGCTAGTTCTACATTCTGCTAGAACATTTGAATCCTACCTCGTCTACCTTTACGGATATTGAAGCAGTTGAAGCTTAGCAACCTTGAAAAGATAGAAGAGTAAGTTAATACTACTTCTTTGCTGGAATCTGAGCTGAGAAAAGTGCTCAATTGTTGCCACGTTGACAAACTGAACTTGCAAGTGCCCATAACCTGCATTTGTAAGAGAAGTGCAAGTGCAGTACCGCTCGAAATTGCCACCACAACAATTGTTTGACAACTCTGGCTCAAAATGTTTCTCCATCTCTTGTTTTCAAGTCTTATAATGGGGAAAAAAATAATGACGACTTGGTCTTCAATTCTTAGGTTGTTTTTTAACTACTGCAAAACTTCCCCCATGCAAACAAGCTCAGGTATCTTGGAATGATCTTTCAGTACCTACCTAGCTGTGAAATATATACATAAAAAATGGTATAAAGGTAAAACATTAACACTCTGAAAATATTTAATGACGATTTCCACCATCTAGGCATGATATCCACTGTTCCCACACAAGCCCTAGCTCTTTTCCCCATAAACCAGTTACCAAAATATATTTTGAATAAATGGCATTTTATCAGACGTTACCTCCATCTGCCTCTTTTCAGCAGCTTCTGCTAGCTGTCTTCTTTTTATTTCCTAAATAAAATGTGAAAGACAGTGAAATTCTGTTCCAATACAGTCTGTGCGTTCTTTTCAAAGTCTTAATTTTTAAATATGACTCAAATCTGTAATGCAAACTGCCACGAAATGCCAACCTTAAGTCAATTAGCATCGTTTTTCCCTCCACTGCCAGTCTGCAAGAACAAAGTGTTTTCAGTGACTAATACGCTAGAAGAGCAGCTGCTGCCATATCTACAATCAAACCCCACCAGAAATCTGCATTCAGCTGGCCGTAGTACGCCTTCACCCCAAAAACTTCAGACTGGAATGAGGAGGCAGGCCGTGTGTGAAATGTCCTTTTGGAGTCTGAAAAGGGGAAAGCTCACTCTTCCCGGCCAAAAGGGCTCCTTCTCTTCTCCCCCACAAAATCCTCAGGTGGGGGGTACAAAAGCATGGAGATGGGTTCCTACCCGCGTAGGAGCAACGCCATCCTGTGAAGGTTAGCGAGAAGCGAGCGTCACGGTGCGCTAGAGAGAAAAGCACAGTTTTTCCCGTTTCTGGTTAAAGTGAGGGTCATCTTGGCCTCGATTACGGCGCGAACCCCCTTCACGTGAAATCCCCGCTCTCCATACAAGTGCCCGGGAGCGAGAGGCGGGACAGAACAGAGGGAGGCTGCGGGCTGCCAGGCCCCGGGCGGCGGGGCGCCGGCT
>WAAD01027349.1:112044-153640 GCA_013389945.1 Fregata magnificens | reverse complement strand
CCCCCCCGCCCCCCTCCGGGAGTTAAACTAAATTAAATTCATTCTGTTAGGGCGGAGGGGACGACAGTCTAATTAATTTCCAGCTCGCTCCCGTAAACCCGATACAGGGGGTCGGAGCCTGCTGGAAGTAGGCAAGGAGCGTGTCCATGGCCTGATGCGGTGCTGCCATCCGCTGGCGCTGAGCGGGGCTCAGCCGGTGCCGCTGCGATGGCGGGACACGGGTGCTGCCGGTGCCGCATGCCAGGAGCGGGGCTCTCAGCCCGGGTTTCACCCTCCGCCTTTGAAGCTCTCGCACGGTGCTGCTGGCGGTGGCGTCTCAAAGGTTCTTGTGAAAGCCAGTGCTGATTTGCCTACCGCCAAACCCACACGGGCTGTCGCACGCTCTCAGCTTGCAGCCGTCTCCTCGAGAAGTGCCGAAAGCGCGTGGGTGCGCCGCTTTTTCCTGCAGAACAGCACGCTCACGGGTGTGAAGGCGTGTTGCGAGAGCCGCAGGGCTGGGTGGGGATGCCATGGACCTCTGCAGCCCCTTCCTTGTCCTGAGGCAAGATAGGTAGCCGTCTCATCCAGCAGCTTTCGGCCTCTTTGGCTTGCGTGGGTAGCCGAGAAAAACACGTTTCTTCACGTTTCTTTGTGAATCATTTATGTTAATCCTGACATGCGTGTGATTTTCTTTTCCTACTTTAGTAATTTTAAATGTTCACGTCATTTAGAAAGCTCCTGGTTCTAGATAGATTAATGCTTTATTTTGCACTCAGTCTTTTGGCCTCTTCGAAATGGTTTGCTGTGGCTTATTGTCAGGACCTGCCATGCAGGAATTTCTTTCCTTGCTGGCCTTCATTGGTTTCCACTGTTCACTGATAGCGAGTTTTCTGAAAGTCTTTTCCTCTTTTCCGGCTCTTCCGCTATTTCTCTTGCTTTTTCTTAAAATTTTGCCACCGACAACCGCAAAGCCGGTCAGAGAAAAACTCTCTAAGACTCGTTCTGGAGTTTTAGAAAGCAGGCGTTCTTTATGACAGCGCTGGATGCACGGGGGATCATTCCCCCTAACGTGCATACCTACTGGGGTTCATTTTTGACATTTATACATGAACGTTAACACACCACGCCTATCTAATACATAATCATTAGTCTGACTAAGCATCCTCTTCTTCCGTTGGCCTGTATTTAGGTACAGTGTGATTTTAATTAACTGCGCATGCTTACGAAGGGGGGGGGCGTTAGTTCTTTTCGTCCCTCAATTGAGTCGGTGGTCGCTATCTCCCCCCGCCAGAATTCCCTTTCCCCCAGTTTCTGTGCTTCAGCGCCTTCTGGGCCAAGAAGTTCCCTTTGATCACTGCTGACTGATTTGTGGCCTTCCCATATCTTTACAGCCTTCTCTGTAGCAGGATGTTTCCACTGTTAGTCCTTGAAGTTCTACTGACTTGTATTCTTTTAGGGGGTTCTTATGAATGAGGCATTCATTGCTAAGACTTTCTTATCTGGCTTGAGCATTATTCACCGCCTTGTTAAAATTCTCAGGTTTGTTAGTTTCTACTCCTAACTGTAATCCTTTCTTAATTACTAATAACTACTGATAACTCCTGCACTATTTTATTTCATCCAAGAAGAATGTATGTGCATATATATACATTTGAGGTAACAGTTATGTCCACCATAAGGCACAGTGGAACCTTCTATCTTTTAGCTTTTGTTCAAGGTATCAGCATGCCTTAATTGGGGCCTAGGCAGCTTAACACAAACATTTCACTAAATAAAGTCTAACTATAGTATCACCACCTTCTCTTCTAGTTATTTATAGTAGACTCCAGCATTACCCTATTCAACAACGTTTCCTGAATTTGAGTGTTGGTGTATACACCCATGCCCAAGGATTATGTGAAGAGTATAATATGTATTCTTCATAAACAATGCAACAGCTGCCCAGCTTCGCTCCTGCCTGTGTGATTTTGAACAAAGTATATCTTTTTGCACCAAGTTCTTTTCCTACGATTTATTCCGCGAGTCCACGGTGTCATACGTTATTGTAAAGTACTAATTTAAGTTCTTGTGTTTGTTCCCTACAGCTATAATTAACCATCAGAGAGGATCGTCGCGTTGCTGAACTAAGTACTCCACACAACTCACAACGTGGTCCTGAGCTTTCTGAACTGGACATCAAAAGTCTCGCTGTTGTGGTGGGAGATTAATCAGGCTCGTGGAAGGGGGAGCAGAAGGAGGCTCACCTGCCACCCATCCCTGGCTGGCGAGGCTGAGATTCTCTGCAGGAGCGCACAAAAGCTCTAGCAGAGCAGCTGGGCTGTGTTGTGTTGTCCTAGGAGCTGCAGCAGAGGTGCTGCAACTTTGCTGCTGCAACTTTGCTGCTGTGTGGTGCGGTGTGTTACGATTTAACTTTCTGCTTTGTAGTGAAAGCATTTTTTTTAAATTATTTTTAAAGTATCAGGATGCTATTGTTTTATGGTTACGTGGATTAAGTGATTAGTTTTTGTCAAGCTTCAGGTTAGAACTGAGAGGTTCTTGGCTGGTTGCAGTCCCCCGTTTGATCCATCAGATGATAATCCCTGAGTGCAGCTAAAATACACTTTGCTGCATCTAAAAGGTTTAGCGGAAAGTTGAAGCACGCTTGGACAGAACTCTGCGTAGAGAAAGAGTTGATAAGACATGTAACTGAAAAGGTGAGTGGTTCAAGCAGAACTTCAGTTCCTTAGAAGTGCCTGCGTAAGGCAGTCAGAAGGTTGTTTGTTGAGAAGTAGCGGGAAATATGGTAACTACTTTTCGTTCTGTAACAAAGGGCTTCTAGGTTATCACTGGGCGTTTTCAAGGCTTATGTTTTTACTGCTGAAGTTTTGGGGATAACCTTTTGGTAAGATCACTTAGTTTGAGGTTTTTTGATAACTGGTTTTTTCTTGAGCCTTCCTGGAATAAGCTTAAAGAAATTCTGAGTATGCATAGTTTGAAATGAAATCAACAGGCTCTTTGTGTGCTTACATACACTGATAACCAGTGATGGCTTGAAAATTGGCTACAAACTCACATTTTTAGGATAATTTGAGCTCTATATGAGCAAGGAGTCAGCCTCCCTGCATTCCAAGAGCCAGGTGAGGATTGACAGAGAGCTCTCTGGCCTGGAGCACTGGGGCAGCTGATTCTCTAGGGTGGTTGTGTGATAGCACTAGTAAAAACCAGACCTGCCCTGTAGTTTTTGGCTGAGTTGATCTGCGTTGCCTCAGGAAGGATATCTGAAAACATGCAGTGACAGTTAACTGTCTCCCTGCTCCCTCTTAATCCTTAACACTCAATTTCTGCTTTTCTTTCTCCTGGAAACCTACTCCCTGTGTTGGGTGTGAATGAACGGCGCAGAGCATCCCTCTGTCCTTTGTAAAAGGGGTGAAGCTCATCTTCATAAACACAGCAGCAACCGCTTGACAGAGCAAAGCGTGCTCTTCTCCATTACGGGTTGCAATGCTCTTTGATTAATTGCGTGCTGAGTATTTCTTGATGCTCTGAGATCAGAAATACTAATGCCTGGTAGCTCAATAGTAACAGATGATAGGGGTTTTTTGTT
Organism: Fregata magnificens; assembly: GCA_013389945.1. Classification (NCBI taxonomy): domain Eukaryota; kingdom Metazoa; phylum Chordata; class Aves; order Suliformes; family Fregatidae; genus Fregata; species Fregata magnificens. The sequence continues at coordinate 150,078 of WAAD01027349.1, read as the reverse complement.
CGTTTGTTTTAGTGCTTTGGGGGCATTTTTGTCTACTTCCTGCACCCTGCCAAATAATACTGTGGTGGAATAACACTTTAGTTATGCAATCAACTTAGAAAAACCCCATACTTAACCCTGACATGAATAGTAGTAGCACAGTGCTTTTAAATGGGGTTGCTAAGCTGACCAATTTGATTTTTTTTTTTTTTTACGATTAATTGTATGTAGTGAGTTTTGAATATCTGATTTAACAAGAAATGCATTAAAAATGTCAGTGACCTTTCTGTAGGTTTTTGGCAGCTCATGAGAAGATCTGGCAATTTGTTGCCGGTTCATTTGTAACGCTTTAGTTATGGTGGCATTTGCGCAAGAACGGTATCGAAATGCATCTTAATCTGACTTTTATCAATGTTGGTTAGTCTCTAGCTTGCTTATCTTCTCAAAATCCAGCAGGTGGTACTATTGACACAAAAATTTTCTGTATTTCCCAAATGTATAACCACACCTTCGATTTATTGTTTTGTTTTGACGTTATGGGCAGCGTGGCTTTGTATAGGAATGAACTACTATCTGCTACGTTTCTGGAAGTGTCAGAAAGCTTTTCACAATAACTGCCAGGGACTGCAGGGGGGAAAAAAAGGTAGTTTTTAACCCTGCACTATTGTGTGTGCAGGATAATGCAGGTACGAGGGACATTGCTTCAAGAACCCTGGCCAAGCGATCCACAGGTTGATGACGTTGACTGCCAGGGTCAAAATGAGTCTTTACATGTACTCAGTCTGCCCCATAAATGTCTTTTTCAATACCTCCGTCTTCTGAAACGCTTCATGTTGTTACACCACTTCTTTTTGAATACTTCCATCTTCTGAAACACTTCATGCTATTACGCCACTACGAAAGAGAATCTGTCGAGTACGAGGGGCACAGCAATTGTAGCGTTGATCTTTGAACGTGGGAACTTATTGGTAATGGGGGATTCATATTGTTGTTCTTGCACGTAAATGTAGAGAGAGAATCCATTTCTGACTGATAGTTCGGCAAGTTATCATGCTCATTTAATTATTTAAAAAGAAAAGTGAAACTTATTGCTGATTATAGTTGGCAATTAACTCAGGAATGTGTCGTCACTTACCGTGCCTCTTGTCCAGCTAATAGAAATATTCATTTGAATTTTAAACTTTAGGAATCTTTCTTTAGGAAAAGGCAAGTGACTGTAAGAGTAGCTGTGACTCAATCGTAACTGTGGTTTGGGAATCAGCAGTACTTGCTTTTGCCATAGGCAGCTTTTAAAGCAATAAAGATATGTAGCCCTTTCCAGGGAAGGCATGGAGCAGCTTAGTGCCAGGCTGTCTACTGGAAAAGTAATTGCAGCATCTGTGGATGTTTATATAGGCCCTGATATGTTACATTTTAGTCGTAAGCAATCCATTTAAATATCAATAGGAAAGGACTGAAGCTGATCAATACAAAGGCTCTCACTGGTTTCGGTGAGAGCAGGCACGGTGATGTGCAGCGGGTGTCTGTCAGACTTGGTTAGCAAGCCTCCAGGTCTGATGCTCACCACAACAGTTCTACGAAGTCAGTCCCACTTACGCTATTTCTTCTCTGGCTGTATTGTTGCCTGCCGCCATCCTCTCCAAGTAGTAAATTAAAGGGGAAAATCAATTTCTGTTTGTAGAAGCATTCTTGTCTCTGTGTAAATGCCACCTGCAATACAGGGGAACATGCTTATGGAGTCCTGTCAGTTCCAGAAGAGCAGGTCGGGCTGGAAGGGAACGCTTCCACCTCTGTCCCATCCTCTTTGGGGCCATTCAAGTGCTCCATAAAATATGTATGATCCAGCCAATAGGTGGTTAGCCGCAAGAAACAGGCGGGCTCCGCTACGCTTCAGGCACGCTGAATATATTGAGGTTGGCAACGGCGCCGGTTTTGGATCCTCAGCTGCTTTGTTCTGGCTCCTTTGTTCTCAGGAGGGTCAAGAACAGCCGTGTGTGTAGAGCCTTCCGTCCAAAGCACGGCTACTGGAGACGCAGGCTCTGAGTACTCGTGTAAGGAATTAATAAACAATGCGACTCTGATGGGTTTTATTCATAACGTTTTATTTCTATGTGGGGAGGTTGATTCCCACCGCAGAGATCATGAAATCTTAAGACATAAGTTCATTCTCACCTCAGTACCTTCTTAGTAGTTCCATCAGAGTTCATGGTAGAAAAAGATAAGGATCTTTTCTTACTGTTGCCAAATCAGGGTCTTAGGTATAATAATTGCTTGTGGGCCAAGAGCAAAGAGACAGTTGCATGGGATGAGCACAATTTAGTGACTTTGTGTTTTGTGTCTTTTTATAGGTCTGTATCTCAAGAGTTTGTATCCGGTAAGAGCCTTAGATTTGTACCTGTCTGGAAACACAGGGCGTGAAAACTTCTAGACAGTGTCTGGTTTTGGACTATTTAGAAAACTAGCTCTTAAGTCACTAACTTTAGACAAAAGATACTTTATATATGTGCATAGTAGAATATCACTAGTGAAATAATAATGAACTTTAATTTTTCTCTCCACTTAGATGCACATAATTTTACACAAAGTGTAGGGAAGGACATGGGATCTGTAAGGAGCAGTTAGATGAAAATACAGAATTAATACTCCCTAACAGATTAAATGTACTAGTTCTCAACATCACTGAAAGTTTGAGAGTTTGTTTTAAAGAATGTAGCAAGGCAGGGTTTTTTAAAATTTATTATTCTAACTCGCTCTAACCAGAGGTGAGTGAGTATGGTGTAGTGCTTAATTATAGATTACAGACGCGGGTAATTCGATGTTCACGTTACGAGTTTCTACAAATTTATATTTTAGCTTCGGATTACTGTGAATGTCAGACTGCAATCCAAGCTCTCTATGATCTCTGAGAGTACAGCTTTTGTTCAGGTCCATGAAAGCTGAGCTTTTTTTAAGCTATGGCTTAACTTACTTCAGAAGCTTTCAGCTAATCTCGGTAGTTTTCCTTCATTAGCATTGACTCCCTTTCCATTAGGTTCCCATCTTTCCTCACGAATTGTCACGGTCTGCTCTGCAGAAGCAAGACAACTTTTCAGATGTAAGCATGTTGCTAGTTGGTGACTAAAAACTTGCGTACTGCATACAAGCCTTCTCCCTATACGTTTTCCTTCTGTGCAAAAACCCATGCACATGAAGCCCTGAAATTTCTGGGAAAATTCAGCGTACAACTCAGTAGCATCATATCATACAATAAAAATCTGTAAAAGCGTGTGGAAATCCTGCTCGACTGACTGTCCAGCATGTAATGATAAACTTTGAATCCTGGTGAAGCTCCTTCAGATTTCTTTCCTAGCTAAAGCAAAGAGTGCTGAGCACGTTCATGCGATGCATTTATCAGTCCAGAATACCTCAGTCAGACAGTAATTAGGGACTGCCGAAAGAACATCTGTTTACAGTCACCACTTCTAAGGATAAATTTGCATCATGAAATAGCTTGTACTTGAGTACAAGGGCAATTAAAACCGAGAAGGAAGATTTCACTGCTCTTTAAGGTCAGCTTGCGCACTGCTTGCCTTTGTACCGCTACACAGTTTTAAAAAAATCACTGTGCAATAGACTCATTTGCAAGACATAGAGCAATGCATAAGCTTTCTCCCTCTAGCAGAGATAGGCTTTGAGTTATTGGGCATAAAATAACTTCTAAAGCAAGTAAAATGCCGGCTGTTTTCCCACAATTGAATAAGGATGGGAGCAGATGATTCTTGGCCTTCGTACATTCAGCTTGGTTTCGGTAGGCACCTGATAGTCTGTTGCCCTGCCTGGGGCACCAGTTTGACATCTTGGGTGGAGAACGGAATTAAGCTCTCGCACGTCTTCTGCATGTCTAATAACCCTCGCCGGTTTGAGGAGGAGTTCACACTCTGTTCCCTGCCGTAGCATCTGTGATCCCGGAGACTGGTGCAGCTTTAACGTACCCGATTAAAACATGATATTCTTGCTGGAATTTTGTCCTGCTCAAAATTAGCTTGATACAGCTGCTCTAGTGTTTTCCTGTTTGAGTCTTTTACCGGTTGACCGCTCGCTAATGTGGGTCATATTGTAGAGCGGCCTCTTCAGGGTTGATAAATCCTTAGGCCCTTGCAAAGAGTGTGGCATACAAAGAGTAGGGCTGTGAGAGCAGGGACATCCTACAGCGTCTTCTACAAGGCTATGGTATTTTCATACGTAAATGCACTTGTACTATTTGTGTGTGTGTGTTGGTTTGGTTTTTTTTTTTCTTTTCTTTTTTTTTTTTTTTAACCCTCTCGCATCTGCTCAGTGGGGAACACTTGGATTCACTTACGCGTTTTAAATCGGTGTTGTGGGGTGGGAGGAACCCAGAAGGTGAAGGACATGGACATGCATTATTTTTTTTTTTCTCATCCTGGAAATGTGACTTTAAAAATTAAGCCTTTACCTTAAGAAAAAAGTAATACACGCTTCCTATACTAAGACAAAGCATCAAAAATTGATGTTTGCAGTCAGCAGATGCTGGAGTGTCTGACAGCATACGTGGCTGACAGCTGGGGTTTTTTTCTTTTTCCCCTTTTCTGCAGAGTATCAGACTACATCTTAAGGATAAAACTTTTAGTGATACGTACATTATTCTGTCACCAAAACCCATGGGTGCATGTTCTGGCATGTATTGGCAACGTTGATGTTGCATGGTCTCTTCCGTCATCAGCAACCTGTCTGTGATTCCGTGAACGTAGCAATATTTCTTCGCCTTAATTTTCTCTTTGAAACGAGAGAAGAACATAACTGAACTTCACCTAGACACGTGGACTATGTCTAGCAATAAATTCATGAGTCATGATTTTAGGACTTAATTTACAGTGTAATGCCACATCCTAGTCCGATAGCTAGAATTCAGAAGGCTAAAGGAAAAATCAAGCATATAACATTATAACGGAGTTCTAGGAACCTCTAATAATTAACCTTGTGAGAGCTATATGGAAAAACAAGAGCATTTGCCGAACCCTTAGCATAAACGTATGTAATTCTACTATGTCACTTAACAATACATCAACTATGGCATTTCGTCATTATTCCATTTGAAATAGTGTATTTTGTAGGGAGTAATATATATAAACCTTATAAAATTACATAAACTTCTGCTTTCTGCTGTGACTGACTACATTTAACGGAGGCTTTAGGAATAATTGAACAGAAATCATGGTGCAGGCCATATAGGTTGCCTCCCGATAACCATAGTGAGATGCGGGAAATAGCAGAGACGTGGTAAACTCCCAGAATGTTGCCTGTGCGTCACGTGACCAACAAATCTTGTGGCGGTAAGTTGTCTTTATTCACTGGTGTTTCCAGAAATGGTTGCCATAGTTTTCAGGATGCATCAGTCTCTGAGACTGTTCATGTTTTAAGCCCATACTAGAAGAGAATGGCAAGGGGAAGAGGATTTCATGTTCCCAGCCCTGTCCTCTGATATACGTTCATGTTGAATCAAGCGTATTCTTATTAATTACCAGCTAAAAAGCAAGCAAACAGGCTATAAGCCAAACGAGTCTTTCCAGGGAAACACTTTTTCAACTATAGCAGAAGCCCGCGTGCGTGTGTATGTGTGCACGCATGTATTTTTAAACACACATAAATGCTTAACGGGCACAAAAGTGAAAAGTTTGCTTGGAGGATAACGAAGGGGTTTTTCATTGCTATAGAAACTCTGAGAATTTGCTTTGTCTCCTGGGTAGAAATCTTGCTGGTTCGAAAGAGGCTGGTTGGAGTGCTGTTAATTTGCTTAGGAAAGGCCACCTTATAGCTGTTCCTGAACTGAACACGCAGTCCACAGCTGAAAGTGCTGACCACAGAAGAGGTGTGGGTACGCCTTGTCAGAGGAAGGTAACGCAATAATGCTTAATAACCTCATTCCTTCGTCCTCTGACATTTCAACATTGATACTCTTACGTTTTGTCTCTCACCAACATTTAAACTTTCACGTTCTTTTCTCTCAGCTGCTGCTTACAATTTTCCAGCTACTTTTGTCAGGGGTGATCTTGCAAAACCCTCTGTCCATATACTGACCCTGCAGAAGAATACTGTCGCAATTCTGCATTTCTATGTGTGCTTATTATAGACAGAAGTGTTTGTGTCAGTCAGTTAAAGTTTCCTGACGCTTAGCGTGACGAGATGGGAGTTTCAGCTTTTTCTAACACAGCCAAACTTGAGCTGCTTGGACTGAAATTCTTCACGTGGCTGTTTGCCTCAGGCTGCCTTTCTTTGAGGAGCTTCAGCAAAAATTTAGCTATTATAGGTAGTATTTGGGAAGCACCAAGTCGGATGCTCAATGAAGACAACTGCCCTGAGACTCTTGTGTGCCAAAGCTCTTTAGCAAAGGTCTTACCCCGGTGTCAGGGGAGTAACTTGTGCTGCTGCAGGGATCAGATGCCAGCCCTTGGCAACTCTAGGTATCGGTGAACGTTGGGAACACATGGGAGTTTGACCGCTGGAGAAAAAGGTGCGCAGGTGGAAGTGGAAGAGTGAGTGGGAAGCATAACTGCTTCATGCTGGCTCTCACTTAAATATTCTTGAGTGTATCTTCAGAAGCCGTGCTCACTATTTTTAACTGGCTGCAGCAATTAAAAAGAAATGCTGTCTTTTCTGTGAACTGGAGATCAAATCCGAATTTCGTTAGTATAATGTTCCCATGGCGACATTTTGCCTGTTTATTCCATAGAGTTGAACACAGAATTTGGGTTCAGACGAACTTTGTTCCATGCAAGTAACAGTTATCATCTTTTACAACTGAATTAAAACGATTATGCCCAGCTACTGTAGATGGAGATGTACTTTTTGGTGCAGTATCGGTCCTAACGCTGAATGTGAGTCACTTCCAATTGATAGTTGACTATAAATAAATGGGAATTACAAATTTCTCTTTAAGGCTGCTGAGTTATCAGTCAGACTTTCTTTATGAGCAACTCTTCAGACTAGAAAAGTTTCTTCAAGCACTACAGATTACGCATACTCTGCTACGAGTCACGGTAATAGCATCTGTAGAAAACATGCCTTGTAGAACTAGCAGGCTTCTCCTCCTTATCCTTAAGGACTCGGGGAATCTCAGTGAAATGCAGGCTGCAAACTAATTGTGAATATACGTTTTGCATGATTGCAGGTTTGCCGTTTAGCCCAATATATTTTCAAACCACGTATAAAACGAAGTTGCACAAAGTGTGAATCTGAGGTGCAGCTGAAAGAGTTGGTTGCGTTATCAAAATCTCATGTCGTATTACGGGAGCCATTGAACTGCAGCTGTCTTGGATACGGAGTGGTCACTACCGGAACAATCAAGCGCTAATATGGCACTGTGGAAATTGTTAACGCTACAAGTCTGTCTGCTAACTGCGATGACTGGCTGAAAACATACAAAATAACAAAGAAAGGACAATAATAAGCACATCGTCATAGATGAATTCTATACATCTTTTTAACCAACCGTTGCAAAACAGTTGTGGTACTGGCTTACTGAGAGACGTTTTCAATACTGCTATTATGCTTCCTATTTATCTCAGTTTTCAGTTATTAACTTACCAACGACTAATTTCAGCTGGCGTTTAATATATATATTAGCAGAAAAAAATGCAACTGCATTGCCGGGGTGAGAGGTGTAACTTGTACCTGTAGCTAAGGAATTTATAAAACCAGAGACTGATCTCACAGCTATGGACTGTACTCACAAGATGGTGGTTGTGCATCAGGTTAATGAGAAGCGTGCCCCAGTGTCTTCCAAGGCAGTGTTTTTGGTATGCGATGTAAATTGAAAATGATCTTTGACAACATTTTCAACCTGGTGCCTTTTTTAAATAGGCACCTAAATTAGGTTTGGAATAAATTTATATTTGATACTTGAAATGGAAATGTACAAATCTTGTAAGGGAATCTGTGCATCCTACCATCTCTCTCTTTCTCTCTGTGTGTATGTATGTGCCCACAAGCACACACACATGATTGTCACCTGTGATGTTATGGCAAGTGCTGCCGTAGTAGCAGCTCTTCTCTATTGGGTGCTGGTAAGAGCGCAAATTAAAGCAAACCACGAGGGATGCTGGTGAGCACGCTCCAGAAAGCCAAGACATGACTTGGAAAAATACCAGTGGAAATTGTGTTTCAACCGTGAAAATATAAACTGGTATGTAAGAAACAGAAGAGGAACAATAGAGTACCATTAGATATCTGATTATCTGTGACAGAATTTAATGGTAAACAAATAATCAGTGTATCATTTGAGCACAGATGTTTCTCAGTGTCTCAGGAAGTACGTCCAGATATTTGAAGAACAGCTTGTATCTCTATTCTTAACATGTAATTCTAAAAGCCAGCAGCTGATTGTTTGGGCAAAAGAAGAGTTTGTAAAGATCAAGATCCCAGAACTCTATTTACTGTTCCACAAAATAAGCTGTCCTGGGGACTTCATGATATAAAGGCTAGTATTAGGTATGAACGGTAGCACAGGCTACATACTCATATCATTAAAGCAACCAGTAAGGTATTTTGTGTATTTTCTTATTTATTAGTAATAGCTGCCTGATGGCTTCCCCCCCCCAACCCCCCCCGCAAGATGCTGTGGTCTATTTAAGCACTACAATTGCCAGAAACGTGTTTAGAAACTGAAGAATGTGCTTTTCTGGCTTAAACTGAGCAGATTAAAAAGGTTGATGCCTTTTAATGGGTAAGATCTCGTCATGTGGTCCAAGTGATTTGACGTGAAATGAGAAAATTCATGAAGCCCCAGTGAACTTCGGGGACTGTCAAATTTGCTATTTCATGGGGGGGGCGGGGAAAGACTTTGCAATAGCCTTTATGTTTAAGTTGCTGTTGCCCATGAGTTACAGCCCAGTCTTCTTCCACTTCGTCATGCCACTTGCTCTTTCTTGGTGTCATTAAATTTAGTTGCTTTTGGTGAAGAAATCCTATTTAATCGAGGTTTTAGTGTGGTCACGTACTCCCTAGTTCCACCAGAGTTTTCTTTTATATGAAAGAAAAGTGGGTCACGAGTTAAAGAAACTTTGTTTGACTGCTGTTCTCCTAATGAAATCCTGCAGCATGTGCTCCTGAGCATGATCTTTCGTACCTCTTAACTAAAGTCCTGGGAGTAAAAACGTCTCTTGACTAGCCCCTGTAGTAGTGTGTAAAAGCCCACACCTGCCTGATAAATCCTGTGTTTTCTTCTGTCAGCCACCTAAAATCTTCAGATATAAAAGTACATGCTTCTTAGAGGCATTAATTCGGCAGTATTGAGGAATAATGCTGGTTGGTAATAATTGATTTTTTTACGATGTTAAAGCTTCCAAAGTTCGTGCTTTGCTTTCTGCTGTCCAGAACGTTTCACTATACCTTTATGTACACGTGCATTCACAGGGTGAAAGTTGCTGATACATTACCCTGAAATTTACTATTTGCAGAATACCGTCTTCTTTGGTTACCTCCTGCTTAATGTAAAGTAGCTTGGGTTTACACATCTTGGAATCGCAGGGTGTTTAACTTATGACTAAGACTCTCTTCATTCACTCCTGACATACGATAGGCAAGAAGCTATGTAAAAGTACTCCTATGTTACATAAAATATCAGGACCGTAAGAGTAGAAGCAATTACTCTAAATGAAGAATTAGAAGTGATGAAAGGAAGAATCAACTTTCCCCATCTTTAGAATTATAGTCTGTATTCCTACAGGAATATCATCTTGTATCCACTGATGTCATAGTAATATTTCCAACGAGATCCATTCCTGATGAAACCAGTAAGAAGTAAATGTTCATACTCATCCACATAAATTAATTTTACGGGGAAATTCCTAGTCATGATAAGACCACTTATTCTAGTACATCAGTTTCAGATGTCCATTGTTAACTGCACATTTTGCAGAAATGGTACAACATTACATGCGAATATAACCAAGGTCTTTCCCGGAGAACTGCATCTGCAAAGAGAAGCTCGCCTTTCTGTACCGCAGAAAATAGCATGTTTCTGGCATCTAGGGAACTCGGAGGCTTGATGACAGTAATGTGTTCTTATTCTCCAGGCCTGTGCTTCCATGAGCTCTGGTGCTCTCCATTTATCTCCCCATTAAGAAATATGGACGTTGAAGACACAATACTGCTTCTTAGTGATCCTAAGTAGATTGAGGTTCTGTTATACAATGTCATTTGTATGCATAGTTGTTACTGAGACAATCTTACACCATCAAGGTTGAGAACAAGTCCCAGGAAGCACACGTACAACTTTATGGCTGGAGAACTCAAGGCACGAAGTGTTTCACCAGACTCAGCCGGAGGTTCTTGGTGAAGTAAGGGGAAGCACGTGGAGCTCCTGAGGACCACCAGCCTAGCGCCTACGTCTCAGGACTGACTTCTTAAAACAGCTACAAATTCCTGCACAGACTAGCTTCTCCCACAGCCTGGTTCAGGTCTCAATAGGTATGTTGATAGGATGTATCCCTTCCATGTGCCATACATATTAATGTAAGTGAGAGGGTGTGAAAAAGGCTCATATATATATATATATATATATATATACACACACACACATGCATTTGTAATATGTGTGCATATATTTATGTACATGTATACACCATATTTTTAAAAGAACATAATTAAGAGGTTGGAAGTTTTAACTAGAGTGGGAATGGGTGATGTTGTTCTTCAGAAATATTATTTATTGTCTTGAGATTTTTCCGGAATGAAGTGTAACTGCTTTCTTATGGCTGTGCATCCTGCAGTTTTACGTGATAATCCATCTAAGATATTCAGGGCTTTACTTTTCTTTTTAGAGTTCCTGTTACTTTTCTTCTCACTTAAGATGTAAATGCAAAGCAAAACTCATTTATCGAATCTGTTAATCTCTGGATTAACAGGAGTTGTTAAACTGATTTGCAGAGCTTGTTTTGAGAGCTATTAAGTTTCACCTCTTTCCCCATACTTGGTGGAATAGTGATTTTTAGGATTATTGCGTAGTTTAAATTCTCTTCAATGCAGAAACCATCATTTTGGAGACTTTCTGTGAATTGTAGTAGAAGCAGTGCTGCATTTCTATTCACTTGTAAATGTACACAGTTTATGGAATATTTTTATTGTATACTTACTGTTCCAGAGGAAGAAATTGAACTTAGTCATTTCAAGATATTGGATGCTCCAGAGTTTGTGTGAACGAAAAGATGTGGGTCTGACTTGAACTTCGTGTCTAATGTTGTAGGTCTAATTAAACTAGCTGTATAATTTACAAATGAGTGAAAAAAATCTCAGAGGAGTTGTGTTTTCATTTTAGGCTAGACCCATCCTTTTTAATGTAGGTCAGAAAACGGTTTTATTAATTCATGGGATTAAATGAATTTAAGTGGTATTTTTTCTTCTGAAATTAATTCCATTATGGAGAGTCCTGTGGCATTTAACAGGAAAGAAACGAGAAAGGTTTTCTACATAAATTACATTAGAAATGTGCATAATTTAAAGGAATTATCTGTTTCTTAAAGAGGGTTTTTGAACCCTGCTCCAGAATTGTATTGCAGGGGTAGAATTCTTTCTTCAATGCCAGAAGATACTTTAGGATGACTATCCCTTTTGTGATATTTTAATAAAACCTTCCACAAAGGTTTCCATCATAAGATGTTCTGCTGAAATGCAATTTGTGACACTTTCTTTCAGATGAGTCAGATGTTCTGCAGATTTGAATTTAAACATGAGGTGAAAAATGTTTGTTTTATTTTAGTAGAACCGTGGCAGAGCAGGTAAGGGGAAGGAATGACTTTTACCTTTCAGATGTTTAAGATGTGCATGAGCCATATCTTGGCTGACCATGACCTGCTTTGAACCACACTGGGCTACGTGGAAAGTTACTGGCTGCAGGCATAGTCGTTCAAGCACTTAAATGTAATAGATGAGTGAAATGTAGTCTGGCACCCTTGCACTCACTCATAGGCATCAAGCACATAACAAAAACGCCTTTTGGAGTTTCTGTTAGATTCCAAGAGATGCATGCCTCTATTGAAATCAAAATAAATTAATGGTTTTATTCGTAAGAGAGGAACTATTACTCTTTTTTCTGTTCGTGGCTGTATTTCACTTTACCATGCCTAGTCAGCTCGTGAAAATAGCTTTCCTAGGTTGTGTGTTGGTATGACAGCTGTTGTGGTTTGGCTGAGACAGCAGCCTTAAAATATTTTTGATCAATACATACGTACTTACAGGTTTAGGGTTAGCTAACAGCTTGGACTGTGCAGGCGAAAAGAGCGTAAGGTAAAGTGGGAGCCCCTGTGAGAATATAAGCTACCCGCGTCCTGGGCTTGGGTCCGTGAGGATGTCGGTTGTGGGAATTAGAAAAAATACGTGGTGCCTGGTGCGTGTAAGAGGGAAGGGGAGAGCTCTGGTTCCGCTTTTACAGTAACTCAGCGGAACTGTGGACAGACATGGAGCTATTTTGGATGACGGCTCTGGGTCACGGGAGAAGCGTTGCTTCTGAGAGCAGATCCTGAACGTCAGTGCTTCCTCTCTTACTTTCCCATCGGAGATCTGGTGGCAGAAAATAGTCTTGGGAGGTTGGAAGTGTTTGTTTTAAATCTGAGGAAGAAGAAATTGAATCATATCTCAATCCTGCGCCACCTGACCCATGCCTCAGTCCTGGCCCGCGCTTAGTGAAAGCCTGCTACTTAAAAATCCCTCCTGCCTTTACCCTTTTCTCCCTTACTCCCTTTAGAAGACAAGACATCATTCAAAACTTCTAGGAAAGGGTTCCAGATCTTTGGTCCAAGGAAGAGCCGAGGGCGAGGGGCTGAAGCTCCAGAGAGCAGAATTCAAGATACGCTTAATCCATATTTTGTTAGCTAAGACTCTTGCCAGGTAAGTGACTGGCTTTCTCCTTGCCGTAGTCTGCTTTGGTGCCTAACTTACTGCCCCTCTGCCTGGGGAGCCTGGTGCTTGACACAAGGCTTAGCATCCTGTTTTCAGGGTGGGTATTTTTAAGTGAGGTACTGCAATGCCATTTCTGATGTCAGAATCACTTCATAGCTGTAGTCCTGATTGCAGTCTAGTACAGTGTTCACAGATGTCATTATGAGTATATAATGACTTCAACACGCATGACAGCCTGCAGCTGTGGGCCTCCATTGAATAATTTTAGTCTAGCGGGTCTTTTCACAACAACTTCCTCCCAGTTCTTTCTTGTCACCAAGGTTGAGATGATAAACTGGAGATAGCAATGATTTTCTGAAACATGTCTATTATTAATAAGCCAGCGGCATCGGTAAGGGTTGAATATTCAGCTTCTGTGGAATTGCAGTGTCTGCAACATAATTGTGTCAGAATAGCGCAATGTGCATAGCTGCCCTGGGTGCTGCCGTGCTGCTCTTTCCTTGTTAGAGAGCAAAGATGCAACAGATGAGAACAGTCCCTGAGTAACAGCTCTCTTAAACACCTCTGGAAGGGTTCCAGGCTGAAGGAAATAGTAAGTTTTGAGCCCTGGGAAGGAGCAGCCTTGGGATGAGGAAGGAGGGTTTTGGGGCGTTCAGAGTGTTAGTGTCACTGGTCAAAACGGCCTTGTAAAGGAGGCTCGTGCCTACAGCACACTTTGCAGAGCAAAGCTCAGGCTGGGGCTTGTGCCAGACACCGATCGATACCCATTGCACTTGATCAATATCTAATGTTACTCGCCCTCATTTGTTCATTGCATAATAAAGCTACAGGGCTCAAGCAGCACCCGGGCCCATGTTAAGAAGCTGAAGTTCATATTAATGAAAATGAGAAGACTAGGAGCCAAATTGAGCGCTTGGTGTTAGGGCGAATTTGCGTTATCAGTTTACTGCCAGGGATTTCTCTGCTGAAAGTGGGTTCTTCCTATGTTAGTGGAGTTTAGTCCATGCAGCCGAGCCATCAATACTGTTACAGAATAGTTTGTTACGACGTAGACCCGTGGCTAATACGGTGGGGAAAATGACACAATATTGTACTTACAACCGGACAAAGTTCTGCTTTGTTGTTAGCCGGTGTGATGTACGGTGCTAGGATGAGAGGGCTGACTTGAACTTTATTGCAGGCTCTTGTGCACGTGAACCTGGGCAAGGCACTGCACTGGGTTTCTGTGTGCCCCTCTCAACTTCCTACCGTAGGACCCCACTGCTTTTTACGTGGACCAAATTGCTACCCAGCTCCATCTTCATCACTCTGCTTTCACCAGGGAGGCACCCAGGGAAATTCTGCATATTAAACACTTGTAATCTTTGTTCATAAATGCAACATCCTGTAGATGCATTGTCACCGCTATGGGTGACCTCTGGGACTCAGCTTTTTGCTGCTTGTACAAAGCTCATTCAATTTGAGAGATTTTCTCTGGCTGGAGTTGGTCCTGCGTTAGCTTGTTCGTAAGCGTCTTTTGTACCTGAGGTGCCCTGACTTAACACACAAAGTACTAAGCACATGTTTTTGAAGATCAAGGTAGGGAAAAAAGTGCATCCTGTTTTCCTTGAATATTGGAGTATTCTTTGCCGGGAGACCCGAGAAGTGATCAGTGTGCTATTTAGTTTTGACTGGTAAATTGAAAAGACATATCAATGCCGTCAAAAGACTACAATTTAAAAAAATAATAATAAAGTTAGAAACTTTCAGATTACTATCACTGCTACTTTTCTTCTTAGCCTAATTTCTGTTGGATGTTTTGAGTATGCTGAATGCAAAATATTTCGTCTGTACTCACGTGTGAACAATATTTTTGGAGTTTGTTTTTCAAAGTAGATGTGTATTAGCCTTTAATAAAATAGAAAGTTTCATTTTCTGCTTTGAACGATGTGCCCTTAGTATGGAATCCTGACCTTGTACCTTTGTCTTCTGTAACCTGCTCTGTGGGGTTGGTTTTGGCGTGTTTGTTTTATGTCCTTCACAGACTAGCACTGACCTTGCAGCTAATCCGGTACTGATGTCTTTCCCAGAAGTTTATTGTTTGCAATTGGAAGTATTTTTCAGATTGGATGCTAGACTGATATTTCACCGCAAAGGACTTGCGGTGCGTGGGTTGCTAGCTGAGATAGCGAGGACAAGAGATCCACAAGTGCCCCAGGCCCAAGGTCCTCATCTCAGGTGTGAGCGTTCCTGAAGTACGCGGTCATCTCGGCCGGATTTCATGAGGCTGTAAAACATAAAAGTAATTATAAGATTACCAGTCAACATCAGCATACTCATTGCAGCGTGGGGCAAATCCTGAATTCTGTTACACTTTTATCATGAAAAGAGAGCTGCGTCCTTTGCCCAGGAAAGCTTTAGGGGCTCGGCGGTAAGCTAGAGGCCAGGGAAAGCTCCGTGGAGTCTTTCCATCCATAACAGCGCTGCTTTTCAGCCCTAGCGCTTCTTGAGTATGTAATGTAGCCTTTCTGACTCAAAACTAGGTATTTTATTTCCCATTTCAATTACTCTTTAAAATGCATCATCCATCATAGTGTTTTAGCATGTGAATAGCCCCAGTGATTGCAGATTGAATCAAATCAGGGTTTACAATAAGACATCTGTCGAGAAAATACACTTACCGACAATGTAAATATTGTATTCAGATACAAATGTGAATCCTCTTGAAATTATGCATTGATTTAGAACAAATGAAATGATATTTATCTCTTTGCTCTCTCTTAGCACTGTATCCTACAACACAGGAATGCTTCCTACCTCCGTTACGTGGCGCTCTCTTTAGCACCTGCATCCTTTCAGACCCCGGGGCTGCAGACAGGAAAAGTGAATGTGTTCTTTGTCATGAAGAACAGTATTAGCTTGAAACTGCTGTAAATCGACTTGTGGGCAAATCTATGTTAGAGTAAGTTTTAGCCCGGTTCATTGGAAACGGCTATTAAAATAACTTCCAGTTCTTGAGCTAGCTGCTAAAAAATGTTGGCTCCAGCAGGCGCTGCTTCCTGCTGTGCTGCACCTTTCAGGAGCTGTTGCTGGTGTTTGTTGATAGGCTGTCTGACTCTTGTGGGCTTTGTGGTGGTTTTTTAGCTCAAGTTCAGGAGACCATGAGTACGGAGGGTTCAGCTGGTTTCCCGCTCCTGGACTGCCCTTTACTTCTTTGCCTTGAAATTATTTTGGTAGCTCTGCCTCTATGAGGAAGGAAGTGAGGACTTAGTCCTTTTTGCACGTTGCCAGTGTTTCGAAAGAAGATTTAAGAGCTGTATACTGAACGTTACAGCCATAACGCTGGGGGAGCATGCCTACAAACCTGTAAGTCATCTGTCCAGTAATTTTCGTAATTCAAAGCACTCCAAGCTTCCTTGAGCAAAGGATTCATCCCCTTCGCAGTATCTGGCACTTCATACCCAAAACTCTGTGGGGGCAGTCAGCCAGGTAGGCTACCCCGTTGCGTAACAGAATTATCCCTCTTCGTTTTAATGGAAGTCAGCTATGGCTACGGGAGCCCGGATGTTTGTTTAGGTGCCTAACATTTAGCTTTTCGGGTAGAATATTTTGGCCTTCCACCGTGTTCCTCTTTGTCTCTCTCTTTCCCAGCGAAAGGCAAGAATAGATAAAATGACTGTTTTCTCCTGGGGGTCTGTGGGAATTCACTGGATGGTGCGTGTTAGCCCTCTCTTCTCACCCTGTGCCATATGATTGCAGTAGGTGTATAGGTATGCAAGCGATATTCCACTGTAGTGGATTTTTCCCCGTGCACACTTTCTAAATGTACAGCCCCAGCAGCAGACCTGTCTCCCGATTCACCGGTTTCTTCTCTAGCTGTTTCTGCTGCTATTCAGCCCTCCACCTTTATAACCTTTATTTTTATGTGAAGAGGAAAAAATGGTTCCTGTTCCTATGTCCAGCAGAAACACTTGGAGTAGTCTTTTTCCTGTGAAATCCTGTGCGTGGCAACTGCTTGGCTCCTGCCCTTCTGGGCAGGTGCAAGGTTAGACAGCCTAAAAGGTTGGTGCTGATGTGGTTTTATTAGAGTGGAGGAGCTGTGAGTTAGCATATGGTTTTTGAAAGGCTGCAGTAAGCCTCGGTGTGATTATTTCTTTCAGCAGCTCATTTCTTGGTTATCTTTGTGGATTTTTTTTTTTTTCCCCTACTTCAGGAATATTCCCCACAAGCCAATTCCCTGACAAGAAAGGTGACCCTTATGATGAATGTGGAGCCTCGCTTCTCAAAACATTGCACTATAACACCTGCTGAAATGATTTTTCTACACCTCTGTATGGCTCCTTCTTCCACCTTTTTCTCTGAAACCAATGTAACATTTCAGTTGGTTCTGTCAAAAAACTGAAAGAGCTATGTCAGGTTTCTGCCTCATGCTGATAAACTTCAGCTTGACAAAGTTACAGGTAACAGAAACAGGTTTTGCAATCAGAAGTTAGAGAAAGCATGTCCACTATTAGCTGAATTGTGTTTTCTATGTGCATTTAAAAAAAAAAAAAAATAAAAAAAATTAAACAAACTAAATGCCCACCACCCCTCCCGAAGAAAAACCTTCTGCCAAAGCAGAACTGGTCCCTGCTTAGGCTTTTCTGTTTAGACAAGTACAAGCTGTGCTCACAACCACTTCAGTTTGTGGAAGAAAGGCTCTTTCAAGCATGAATCCCTTTCTGGAACCCCTCTATACCTTGAAAGACAGGGCTTAAAGATGCCAAATCTCAGTGAAAAGGTTTTGGACAGTATCAGTGAGCTTTATGCTGCACGCTCACACTCTGTTCTGCCTAAATCCAGGACTTGGAAGGACTTTCTGTGGGTTGGGGATCCTTGCAGAGTCGAGGCCGATTCCATGCTGGAGCATGGAAATCTCTAGAAACCTGGGGAGCAAAAGGAGGATTAATTTGACCATTTGTTGGAAAGCAATAACTGTTCTTCATCTGCAGATTTTTCTGTCTTTGCTGTTCCATATAAATAGATTTATTATGTATATGTCAATAAATATGAAATAAGCTAGCCGTCACAGTGATTGCTTTTTGACAAGCCATTCACAAAGCTCTGCGATGTTTTGCAGCATTGCAGGCTGGTTTTTGTTTTGTTTTGTTTTTTGGTTTAATGATGCTGCTGTTGCGTTAAACAATATGAGCTTGCAATGGCTGCGGGTCTGTGTAACAGTTGTGTGCCTGCAGAGCTATTTTTCAGGCGTTGAAACTGTTCTGTATGCATCTTGTGCTCATGCAAATTTTCAGTCTTTTACTGGCTTTAGGCAAGTAAACCCTATAAAATAGTCTTACACTTAAATGTAAAGGCCAAATCCCGGAGTTCTTTTCCACTTAGATTCCTACTGAAATCAGTAAGGCAAGTCCTGTAGCCCTTATGCAGTGAAAGGTTTGCTTATTTGAGGCTGGATCCAGCGCTGTGTTAGTTATTTTCATTCGGCGGATGTACGTCCCCTCCTTTCTTTCTCCCAAAGGAAATCTGGCAGCTCGTCTGTTCCAGAGGCTGTGAAATATTGTCACGTTTCAAAACTAAATGTGTCAACCTCTCTGACAAAGAGTCGGTCAAAGGGCAGACGCGTTCCTATCGCTTTCTCTGAGACCAGCCAGCTCCGCGCTAGAGAGGAACTGGCTCCATGAAATAAGAGCTGCAACGAGACATTTCCCAAAGTGCTGCCTGTGAATGTGCATTAGTGTTGGAGACTGCGCAGGCTGCACCTCAAGCATACTCTGCCGCTTCCAGAAAAGGAAGAAAAGTGTCATACCTGTGAGGCTGCAAGTCTTTTCTTTATGCTACGAAACCCCATGCTGGTGGTCGTTCGACCGGCTCTGGAATCATACATCGAACCGCGGTGGGGAGGCCCCTGATGCAGCTGCTTTTGCCTTGGTTCTGAAGGAGCAGATTCATCCAGTTTTAAATTTTTGAGTTTGCCGGTGCTTTGATGGAGGTTTTGGACCTGATGATCGAAAAGGCAGGAGTTTTGAGAGGAAAAAATGAAGCGTGGTCTTTAGATGCCGAACTTCACACACATCGGCTCCTGCATCTAATACAACCATAGAATGGTTTGGGTTGGAAGGGACCTTTAAAAATGATCTAGTGCCAATCCCCCTGCCGTGGGCAGGGACATCTTTCACTAGATCAAGTTGCTCAATGATAACGTCGGTCGGGTGTGAACCGTCAGTCCCATGTGTTTGCAGAAGTGCGACATAAGAGTGGTCCTTGGGATTTCAGTCCAGGCTTACGGGGATGTGGGGAGAGGAGAGCACAACAGGTCATTTAACTTGTGCTTCTTGGCCTTTGCTGTGGGACCTGGACAGCCCAGGCATTTAGAATTGTCCCGAGATCAAATCAATTGCAACTTGAAGGTTTGCAAACGGTAATCTTTTAACGCTTAGCTTTGGCCAGCTGCTGGTACTTCACCGGTAAACAAAGGAACTGTTTCAAGTTATAGGTGTATTTTTTCAATTCTGACTAGAAGACCATACACCCAGGGGTTTCTGGTGATGTAGTAGTAATAATTCTGGCATGACATCATTTAATCACGCAGCCCCCGGCTTATCTTACGCATTTTCAAAGCTGTCAAAATGGCATCACTTTGGAGATTCCCTACCTCGGACATGATGTTACTTAGTTCACTTGCCCTGTCCTTGCTACCTTTAAAAGATGAGTTCCAGTGTTTCCATTAACTGGGGGATTTCTGCCAGAAATGATTTTAAGCCTGCTGTGGAATTACACTGGGAAATGATTTTAAAGCATTCAAGAACCTGGGGCTATGATAGCAATCAAGGTTGCAAATGGTCCCCAGCTCTAAGGCATCTTTCTTATTATTTAGAAGGTTCAGAGATTTTAGTACTTCTTGCAACTTTGCAAACTAAGTGTTTTAGTTTTGAAGTCATGCTCTGGTGGTGCTTTCTTCCAGTAAACCAACCTGTAGGTTTATTCAACTATACTTTTTGAGGATGGGGAGAACCTACGTCCTTTTTTAAACCAGTTGTAACATGCCTTAATAGATTAATGTACTTTCGTGCAGCAGAGACTAGAAATACTAAAGTACCACAAAGCAGATGATTGTGCGTATTGCTGGTCCGCTTGGAAGCAGGAAGGGGAAATCTTTCAAGAGATTGTTTCTGTGAGACTGATAGCCAAGCGCTACAGATTTTCAGAGCTCTGCTTTAAATAAAAAGTGCTCTAATTGAGGGCATGTTCTTTTTTTGTTTGGTTTTTTGGGTTTTTTTGGGGTTTTTTTTTTTTAAAGACAGAAGTTGATTTTTACAGTTCCATCTGTAAGTGTTTGGATTCATAGCCATTTGAATTGTGAAGGGTACATGTAGCACTTTTGGGAGCGGTTTACAGTAAAAATACATTTATGATGATGTAGTAGGTAGAAATGGATAATAAGGGATACAAAGAGTTGAGGTCCTGGAAGTAATAGAGCTGAGTTATTGTGAGAGCCGTCTGGAGTAATTTGTTCATGTTGGGAGGAAATTCCGTGAGTCATGTATATCTGTGGGTAGATTGATGCTGTGTGTCATGCTATCTATCACGGTGTGGTCTTTGCTGCTCTTTGAACATGGAAAAGGAACTTTGAATGTATCTAAAGAATCCTGATAAATATCTGGCTAATGTAAATGTGCCATAAGCCTCAAACCAGATAGGGAAGGACAGCAGGGATGTCATGAACAAGTCTTGCCAACGTTAACCACTGTAACTGCAAAGCATCAAGACTGATTTTTAAGGAATTCCATTATATGTAAGAGATGTTTAAAAATATTGCCAAAGAACAGTATTTTTCACTAAAGAGAAAAGTAAGCGATATGCGTTTTAATAGGGAATGGGAGTATGTTGGGAAGGAGATTTTTCTTTCTCTGTTAACACCAGGGTGGGGAGAGGGGAAGGTTTTCTAATGAATTTTGAAAGAGGGTAAACTTGGCACCATGGTTCATGATCTGATTTTCAGAATACTTGCACCTCACCGGTGAATAGGCATGTGTTACATCTTTCATCTTGCACTTCAGGGGAAAACTTGCTAGGATTTTATGCATTGAGACAAGGATCACCATAGATTCGTATGCAGCAGATGACGAAAGGGTGCTGAAATGATCTCGTTTCTTCCATTGTTCTAACTGATACAGGAGGTTAGCTTTGCTCTTGAAGAAGTAATATTTTTCTTGAATAATTTGTATTTACATGTCAAGTTCCTTAAATCGCAGAGAACAGTTTGTGTGCATCAGGAAGCTAGAAGAGTTCTTAATCTAAAATTTTTTTAATGCTACCATTAACCCACAGTTTTACTATAGTTTTGATAACTTGCTTAATTGAGCTTCTAAACGTAAGGTATAAATAAAAACCATTGTGTTTATCTTCAACATGTGTCAAGATAATCAGTTTCTCCGGTGACTGCGCAGAAGCTTTTAATCTCTAAATTCATAATGACATTTCACTTCCCCTTCTTGCAGTGAGAAAAACGTTCACGCCTTGGAAGTTGTGGTTATTTTATTCATTGTCTGTTTATAAACGATCACTGTCCATATTTTGTGTTTCTACGTGCCCTTTTTTTTTTTTTTATACATTCTTAGTGCGTTTGAAAGCCTTGCTATCTACTAGGGTGCAGGGTAGATGATATATTGCAGTGATACAGTGCGTGCAGCTGGCCCAGAGAAATGCAGGGCTTTTGACATTCGGGCTCTGTGTTTAGGGATCCTCCTCGATCTACTATTTGCACTAAGAGCACAGTACCAATGAGCAAAGCCAGTTCGGCAAATTTATGTTCAAGTGCAGTGTAGGTCCTTATTCTTGCACAAAATCTCGGATAAGCAGAGGAGATGGTATATTGATGTAGTATTTTCTGTAGTCCAATGCAAACCCAAGGTTTCTATGTGACTATGAATTGTGAACTGAGATATATTTATTGTGAAGCAGTACTCTTAGTCTCCGTCAAAGTGACACAGCAAATATAAATCGTAGAAACTATCTGCCGACTTCTTGTTTACTTGCTTCGGGGGAAGCTTTCTCGCTGATCATTATCCTATATTTATCGTGTCTTTCTGATACTGTGTGTGCTTCTAGCTCCAATCTGTGATCATTATGCTGATAATATTTTTAAGTCCTTGTCTGAAAAGAATGTCAGTGTGGAGCAGTTGGACAAGTGCAAACGTGAAAGTTGAAAAAGTTACTTTTGTTCCCTCACCGTTGCGTGACATGTAAGTGTGAAGGAAAGAAACTGTGAGTGTAACTATTTTGATTGACATAAATGCAATTTTGGCAAAAGTTGAATGAGTAAAATCAAGTTTTTCAAACCAAACTGTTTTTCCATGTCAGCCAGCATGTGAATGAACACTGTGAATAGCAGTAAGTATGCCAATTCATTGATGAAAGGTCATCAAAACAACTTTCAGGGCAAATAATTGTTTAAAATAGGATAAGAAACCACACTGAAGTCCCAATAAAGATAAACAGTATTTGAAAATAACCTGTATAAGTCATCTTGGTCAGCAGAAATTGATTACAGTGGCCATGACATCTTTAAAATTGAACTATCTTAAACGGTGTTGCTTCTGCTCCCTGTCCCGAAATGTTAGTAATTGTAAAGAACTTTGAGGAGGTGGGGAAAAATCCTCTGTAAGTGGGTTTCATGAAATCTGACTGCTGTTTTGATATGCAGATAAAAAACCCCTTCTACTTCCTGACAGTCCGAGGGGAAATTTGGTATTCATCACCATACAGACTAATGAAGTATTTTTCATGCTGGATGTCTTAGTTTAGGAGACGTTCTGTTTGCAGTAATAATGTGGGAAAGGAAACAAGTCCCAGGTGGAGGCGCAGAGCTCCGAGCAGAGGCAGACTGACTCTGCTTGGGAACATTTTTCAAATTATTAGAAATAAATGTGAAGTTCCACAGCAAAACCAAAACACTGTAAAGAGCAGATTACCAGAGTATTAAGGCACTACATTAATTCCTTTGTTTATTCTAATATAGGCAACTGTTTCATAAAGCAAAATAGATTAAGTCAATTCAGATAAAATACACTCTGTACAGGCAACTTCCTGCACTATTTAGTTTCCCTAAACACTTGATTAACAAGCATTAATATTATCTCTTGTCACTTCAAAGCACTTAAATCCTTTATTGCTCTCTTTGTTTCAAAATGACTTTAAGAAAGGAAGAAAGGCAGGAACAGGGTGTAAGAGCCAAGGGCTGAGCTGAGCTTTTGTTTGCAGTTCTACCCGTGGATTTGCTGCATTAGATGCATTTGCTGAGCTTCTGCTTCTGCTTTTCCCAACTGCAAAATAGATATAATCATCTGCACCATTTTCTTTGAGACTCGGTTTGCTTCTGTTTACGCAACACTATGATAGCCTTGAGTAGGCAGTTCTGTGGCAGTGCCAATGAATCCGTAAGATGCTACGGTGATAATTATAAATTGCTTTGATCAAGCGTTGTGTGGGACAGAAGGATAGGTAGGTAGAAAACATGATCATCAGTGCTGGGCTGGCACCAGTTCTTGTCAGAATTAGACTGCTACTGGCCCAAATACAGTGGGCAAAGACTGGCAGGGAGAAGGCGGCCATCTGCAAGATGAGTGCGTGATAGGAGCCCTTGTCCTGACTCTCTTAGGTTTTCTCCCCTGCTTAGCAGGCCAGATAATGAATTTCTCTTCAGTGAGAAAGTTGCTCCTCTCTACTCGTCGTTAGGAGAGTTACTGAGGTGCCGCTTCTCGCTAACGTCTCTAGGGCGTGACACGCTCTGCCTGACTCTGTGCCAACGCAGCACTCAGCTCGCCTGGTG
Source organism: Fregata magnificens (assembly GCA_013389945.1). NCBI lineage: Eukaryota > Metazoa > Chordata > Aves > Suliformes > Fregatidae > Fregata > Fregata magnificens. Next base: position 126,401 of record WAAD01027349.1, on the reverse strand, counting down.
GGTTACCCTATTTTGTATCTGATACCCAATGGGTCTAGGATGTCGGTCGTTCCCTCTCCCATGAAGTGGATTGTGGACTAGCATAAAAATGATCTTCCTCGCTTTCCCCTTGGTCCACTTCATGGTTTCCTTTGACAAAGTGAGTCCGTCTGGCCTGAAATCTTCTGCAGTCGTTTGAAGAAAGCTAATTCAAATGCTTCTCTTTATTCATTGTGTAAGACTAGCGTCGGTGTGGCAGCAGGGGGTTTGATGGGCCCTTTGCCAATGCTGAAGCGCACTTTTGTAGCCTAACCTCTCACGGTTCATACGCTCTCTTCTTTTTTCGTGTACCTTTGTTGACTGTACAGTAGAGAGCTCTCTGGCCGTTACTTTATTTTACAGCAAAGATCAAGTGCTTCCTTCCTTGCGAAAGTTTGTGATTGCTGCTTTTTTTTTTTTTTTTCCCCCTCCTCCAAACTTCCACCCAAGTAAATTCGTGGGCATGCCAGAATTGCCTTTCTTTACCAGAAGTGCTATAAGCTCCCGGTCTGATGGATGTTAGCAGTCCCCAGGACTCCAGGATAGATTATATGGAATCATCCTATTAAGTTTACCGCAGCTCAGCTATACCATTTTTGCAACAGTAACTATAAAATCAATATGGAGAAAACGTTCAGATAAATCAGCAGTTGAAAGAATGATAAATAGAGGTTCATTGAAACAGAAATAAGCTTTAAATACATCAAATGCAAAGCAATTCCTGTAGAAATAAGGAGTGTGAGCTTACTTCAAATGAGAAATTACCCTGGAAGGCAGCAACTAAAAGGATGTGAGGGTAACGGTGTACAAGCAACAGAACATATGCTCTCTGTGTGATGCTGTAACTAAACAAGGTGAGATGCTCTGCAGGGGAATGAATAAGGGAGTAGCAAATAGGAGCAAGGAAGTGATTCGTCTCTACCGCACTAGCGAGAATGGTGATACTGGTATATGGCGTTGAGTTTTCAGTGACTTCTTTTAATGTTGCGGCATGCAAGTGATGATCTAAAAGGAAATAAAAGGTCTGACGCTTTTGAAGGCAGATGAAAAAAATTCATTGCAATGAGAGAAGGATCAGGCTATTTAGTACTTCAAAGTCAAAGAAGAGAGAAAAGAGGAAGTGAGAAGTGACAGAATATATATAAATCTAACAGGAGGAAAAGCAATAAAAACGCCACAACCCACCCACTGACCACCAAAGCTCTTGAGTCTGGTGGCGCCCAGCAGCTGGAAGCTGAAGCTGGGTAAGTGTGTGTTGGAATCGGATTTTTTGGTTTTGTTTTTGGTTTTTTTCCCCTCTCCATTGCAATGTGTTAATCAACCCCTGGAGCTAATTACCAGGGCAGTTGTAATTCTTTCTGTGATCTCACTGTTGTTTTAAATCAAGACTGACCGCATCCATGGAAGATGCGGTTTGGCAAACGCTCGTTACTGGATTCAGTGCAGGAGCAATTGTGTGCAAGACTAAAGCCTTTCGCTTTACTGGAGCTCAGGGTAACGAACGAATATCCCTTCTCAATTTATCTGTGCGTTCAGGGCCTGCATGACCTTTTCCGTCAAGTCAGCTTTGTACCCTGCCCCACACCGCTCGTGGTTGGGTGTTTTTTAGAGTATGGGCTGAATAAAGGCATCTATCAACTCTCTAAAATTTTTTTGCTACCTTTTTGCTTGGAGTAAGTGATGGGAATGATAAAATTAACTATATGTATTGTCCATTTCCCTATTTATTTGGCTGGACAACAGATGTTCTCATGATCAAACACGACTACCCTGCTCGCTATGGTGCATAATAACTTCACATACTGGATGCTGCTTGAGTTTCTGCGCAGCTTGCGCACGCACATACAAACATGCGTATGCATATTAAAAATATAGATGTGAAAACATAGGAAGAGGTTTTTAAAGAAATGAAACAAAATAAATATTGGCAGGCTGTAGGGGGAAGGGCAGTTATTAAAACACTTGCCTCACTTTTAACCTGACTACAAAGTTGAGATCTAGGTTATATTAAATAACACTCCTTTCTATACATCTAAAACATTGCTATGGGTGCCACTTCTCTCAATGCACAAGTACGATTCCAAATTCCTGCTGTCCTGTCCTCTGCTCTTGGAGGCCTTGTGTTCCTCTGGACACCAGGTATTGGCCATTTAATCTTTAAAACGAGGCTTTTGAGTTGAGGCATGTGAGGCATGTCATAAAAATCATGGTTTCAGTTCTTTTATTTCAGTTGATTTTGTGCACCAGCGATCCCCGTCACCGTTGCCCCTCCAATTTGGGGTTTATATATTAATCTCAAAGCAAAATTTCTATTAAACCAACAATTTTCAAGGACAGCAGCGAATTTCTTTTTTGTTACTGGGCAATGCTTTATGAGTTCACTCAAAGCTTTGTGGACTGTTCGGTGGCCGTGAGCCGGGTGTCGTAGACGAGGTCCTTGGCTAGCGTAAATGACTTTCAGGGTTACTGTGTCGTTGATCTGAATGAAACTAGGGTGCTTTGTAAGAGCTGAGGATCCAACCGCTCTCTGGAAATCTCAGAGCCTGAAAAATTTTATATGGTTATCAGTCCAAAAAAAAGACTGCATTGTATCAGCTTCCTTACCGTAGCTCTTCTGAAGTGCTGCCGTGAACTACGTGCCAACTACCGTATGCTTAAAGCGAGTGGCCCGATGATCTGATTGAGAGTGTCCGGAGTTGTTCTGTAATCCATATGGGAGGAGGAGTCCTTTGGCTGTGTCTCTCCAAACTGCTTTCCTCACTGAACAATGCATTACAATCCGTGCCACATAACAGCAGAGACAGAAACAACTCTAATGGGTTTGAGTCCTTAGTCACCGTGGCTGAATTTCTGGTACCCTGGAGATATATTACAAGAAGAAAAAGGCACATAATTTCTAGTTTATTAGTTCTATTTCACTGATATTATATTGCTCGTTTGGTCCTAGTTTGCCTAAGTATGCAAAAAGGGGGCATGAAAATGACATTTATTAGAAATGTGTTGACTGCCTTGATAAAATTTTGAATTCCAGCGCACTGAAGCATTTTCTGGTCTGTGCACAAAGCTGATGGTTTGGCAGGGGTTCTGCTATTTTCTACCCAAAAAAGCTTTTCCTATGCTTGTGTTTCCTATTGAAAATGATATTTCTAGAGAAAATAGTTACTATAAATTCGGATAGCAAACTACTGTGGTTTTTTTCAGTAAACGTGAAGTGAATATTTATGGAAAATCTCCTATCATTCGGCTGGCTATTTGTGAACAGCTTGCAAATACAGATAACAGGAACTAATGCAAGTCAAGCTTTTTATTCAGCAATCTGCCCAGTGGCAAAACTTATTTTGTTGTAAAACTTAATTTTCATTGTATGCATCGCTAGAGATGATCCCCAAATTACTATTTTCTGAGCAAGTCCTTGGGGATCAAACCTACCACATTCCACCATCGAAACCAAAATAACTTCGACCATCTGACAAAGCCAGTGTACACTGATTATAGCAGACTTTTTTTGCGTCCAGCTAGCCCCAGGAAAATAATTACAATGGCTTCTAGTTATAGCATAAACAAAGATCTTTCTCTTTAGCCTAGTAAGGAAATTTAAGTGTGGCTATTCCTGCTGTGACTACACACTAGTGGTTCATTACTACAAGGGGGTTTTTCTAACACATCACATGTATGTATATTGCAGGTAATTTGAGATTTGTATGGACTATTTTTTGAGACTTGTAGGAAACTTATTTCTATATGCTGCTTCACAAAAAAAAAAAAAAGTCAGGGCCTGTGTCATCCACTGCTTACAAATATTATATTATAAAAATAACTAGATACTTCTCTGCTAATTTGCACCGTCACCAGGTATGTCAACTTTTCATAAACGAGCCCATTCAGTTTGTCGGGGGCGGGGGGTGTGTGGTTCTGCTTGCTTTGTTTTGGTTTTGAAATTTTTTGGTTTTGTTGGACATAGAGATATTGTACTCTGAAGCACCGATAAACCCTTACAGGTAGAAAGCGCTTCAGTCTCCTTAACACGATTCCCTTTGTGCGGAAGGGTTAAATATTTGTTGGTGTGGCAGGTAGAGGTGGCATGACTCCAAAGCCCAGTAGCTCTGGTGGTTAGCTGGGAGAGAAGGAGTGTCCTGGTTTTGGCTGGGATAGAGTTCATTTTCTTCCTAGTAGCTGGTGTAGCGCTGTGGTTTGGATTTAGGGTGAGAAGAATGTTGATAACACACCGATGTTTTAGTTGTTGCGAAGTAGCGCTTACACTAGTCACGGACTTTTTGGCTTCTCATGCCCTGCCAGCAAGAAGCTGGGAGGGGGCACAGCCAGGACAGCCGGCCCCAACTGGCCAAAGGGCTATTCCATACCATATGACGTCATGCTCAGTATATGAACCGGGGGGAGTTGGCCGGGAGGGACACCGCTGCTCAGGAGCTGGCTGGGCATTGGTCGGTGGGTGGTGAGCAATTGCATTGTGCATCACTTATTTTGTATATTCTTTATCATCATCGTCATTATTCTATTATTATTTTCCCCTCCGTTCTGTCCTATTAAACTGTCTTTATCTCNACATTTTTACCCCCCCCCCCCCCCCCCCCCCGCTGTCGATTCTCTTCCCCATCCCACTGGGGCGGGGAGCGAGCGAACGGCTGTGTGGTGTTCAGCTGCCTGCCGGGTTAAACCACAACAGGAGACATCCATCCCCGTGTCTGTGCTGTTCAACGCTTTCTTTACATTAAGCATTCAGTAGAGCAGTACAGAAAGCTGTGTTTCCCTGGCGAATAATCAGATAGCCAAACCAGTGGTCTATGAATCCTCTTTGTCCTTTTCTTGGCTCAATGAATATTTAATTCATCCCTGCGAAGCGATTTAGCTTCGGTAGCGAAGATTGATACCATTGCCTTTCCCCCCTCAGACTGGCCTGTATCTGGAGGTTTAAACATTTACTGTGGCAGGTGGCAGCTTAAATAAGACAGAGGATGGAACTGAGCTCATCTGCCGTATCTTCTGTCATGGGTTTAACGCTGGCAGTAAGGTGAGAAGAGAAGACAGAGCAGCACCAGCAGCATCTCTTTCTCTGGCACCTCGTCCACCAGATATACTTGCAGATCAGGTGCCAAATGTGGGTTCTGCAAAGACAGTGGGTGCAGGAGAGCCCAGTTTTGCCAAAGCTGAAATTAGAAACCCAGGCACTTACTGATGAGCACTGTCAGGACTTGTGTAGTAGCTCTTGGAAATGCTCTAGGCAGAGTTTTAGGTGCATGAGGAATCTTAATTTGGAAAATTTAGGTCCTGTGGATTTTGAACTGACTTTGCAATTGAGTAGCAGCTCAGGTGGGGAGGAACCCCTGTGTGGGTTCAGTTTGTGGTGTTTGAACCTCGTTTCTCTGCCAAGGGAGCTCCTATCTCTGGCTACTCTAGAGAGAAGAGAAAAGAAGACGGGAATGTTGAGACTGGCTTTGGTTCTCTAGTGCAGAAGAAACTGGGCTCTAGTTTTGGGTGGCTGAATGCACTAAAATAACTATGTGCTACTTTAATAGCTACAGTTAAATGTGTTTTAAAGCCATTTGCAAATTGCATTGGTTTTTCTTAGCTGTGGGAGGAGAGATTTTTTTTTTTTTTTTTTTTTAAACTTCAGACTCAGGCTGGAACTTCTCGGCATCAACTTGGTTGTTAATTGATCAGGGAAGGATGTAACAAGTTCGTCTGGGCTAGAGTTGCTTTGGAGGGAAGACTGAAAGCAGATGCTGTGTATGGACAATGAGGACTTCAGAAAGGCTGTTTAGTTGCAACACAGAGATGAGTCCAGTGCGTGCAAACAGTGAAGAAATGTTCTTGCTTCTCCTGTACAATTCAAGAGCAAAACCTTCACCGACTCAGAGGTGCAGGTTCAGAGGAAGATCCAGAAAGGACAAACTGGAACTTTGCTCACCAGGAATCCCCCTTAGGTTTTGTTTTGCTTCCCCAGCGTTAGTGCCTCGCACTCTGGTTATCCTGGCAAAACCCGTTAATCTCAGTGGGAATAGTATTCAGTATACCATTATTCGGTATTTGTTTTGTAGCTGTACGAGTATCGCTATCAGAACTGAGAAGAAGTAATACAGTTTTTAGTTCTCCTCAGTGGGGGAAGGACTATCATTCAGGTACTGGATTCGTAGCCGTAAAGTTATAGAACGTAACACATACTTCTACTCATTTGGGATATTAAACAGAGGAAAGGCATTGGAAAGCTCTCATACTAAACATTGATCTGTTGTGATTATTTCATGAAATGCTTGTACACATTTCTCTTCAGGATAGGAGTGCTGTGCTGGAATATCTGTCATACGGTAACAGCTGTCAAGCAGACAGGCAGATGCTGTTCGTGTATATAAGAAAAAGCTTGGAAATATTCCAAAAAATAAGTGGAATCTCTTCGCTGAAACTTTTATTTCTAGTTAGGTTTAGTACCCAGCTGGCTGGGACATGACGAATTATTTTATCTTATGAAAAATTTATTTGAATTACTGTGTTACATGTGGTACATGTGAGCCGTGGAGAAGGGAAATATAACTTCGCTCCATAGCAGAGTGCTGTATGGAAATTTGGAGTGCCAGGCACCTAAATTCTTCTCTGCCTGATCCCACAGCAGTCCGGGTTCGCAAGCTTCCCTACGGAACATAATATGACATGGACTCCATTCCACCCCACCCTGCAAAGCCCCTGTAAGACAGCAGCAGCCGAGTGGGGAAGTTTTGAGTAGTGTTACTCTCCCTGACCGCTAAATGAGAGATCACTCACAACTGATTCCACTTAGCCATTTCTCTTTTCTGGTATTCTTTTACCTAGCACTTCAATAGCTGTTCTAAGGTTTTTTTTGGGGTCAATGTGGAGCTTCATGTTATTTAACGATGCAAGCGGACAATACAGACAGTAGAGAACATGCAATCTATAACTTGGATTCTGGAAAATAAAGTAGAAGCCTTATCCCAAAATACTGCCGTAACCAGTTTATGTAGCTGAAATTCCCATATATTCGTGCGGGTAAGCCTTTTTATAAGTGGCAGCTTGTATCTCCCGATGCATGTTGCCAGTTAAACACACTTCTTCAGGCTGGTTCGCAGAGAGCTTTGATTCAGCAGTGAATCAGACCAGAGATAAACATTGATTCCTGGTGTTTGCAGTGCTCTAATTTCCCTACTCAAGGCAAGAAAATAAATGACACTAGAGCCCTGGAGCTTAACGGTGAGACGTTAGCAAAAATCCCACTGGAAGGTCTTTTAAATCTGTGATATCCTTACACTTTGTATGCTGACTTCTGTTACCAGCTCATTAGGCTTTCTGGGTTGTCTTTCTGTCTCTGGTGCTCTCTTACATTAGGTATTATATAAAGTAATGCTTAAAAAGCCTGAGGTGTAATATTTTTATAATAAGCAGTTATATATATGCCTGTATAAAAGTATGTATTACATACATATTCAGATATTTATTTGAAGTTGGACTGACGTGATCCAGATGTTCTTTCCTGCAGCAGAACACTACTTCTTGGGTTGTGTGCATGTACCTAGCCAAGAGAGCCTAGCAAGCTTTGGTTTTTTTCTGGAAAATGTTTCATATCTGTTTTGAAGAGTATTAGAAATGTGTATATTATGAACTGCACAAAATTTCTATTAAGCGCATGTTGCTTTCTACTTGGAGGTGACCAGGGATTTTTAATTATTCTTTTGAATAATGGAAATAGATCAATATTTGCCTGAAACCCACCTGAAATGAAAGTTCTATTGTTTGGGGCTTTTTTTTTTTTTCCAGGGGGAAAAAAAAAAAAAAAAGTACTGAGGGCTGCTTACTCATGGAAATTCATGTATAATTAAATGCCACAGCACTTTCTTGGAAGTCAACAGATTTTGAAAGTGAATAATAACATAGGCTAGAGTCCACTGGCAAAACATCACAGCAAGTCACTCCGCTGTTTTCTGCAGGCTTGTGAAAATATTCATGACCCTAGCCAGGTACCCAGTCTTCCTTGTATTTTATTTGCTTTATTCTTGCAGACTACAAAATCCCTTATTTTGCCACTGCGTTTTTCAGAAATATCTTTCTGACCTGAAGTTTGCAAACAACTCCTCCTGTAAATGAAATTACAATTGCCAAACTGTTTATTACTTAACAAATGAGAAATCCGGTTGCATCTAATAGTAAGTCAAGTCATGCTTGGTATTTAAAGCTTCCCTTTGTGTGTTTGTCTGTTGTAAAACAGCGTATATTCCAGCGGAGGATGCTTCAAGGTTACATTAGAGTGGTTTTGCCCTATTTGCGTTCTTTAGTTCTGGGTTTTTCGTTTGTGTAATGACTCACCCCTACGGTTTTCAGTGAACTTGGAAAAAATGGCATCCTATTTTGTCTTGTTCACCAATTTGATACATTACTCTATTACAGCCACAGAGAGATACAGTTCTGTCAAAATCTGCTTTGCTCTACAAAAACAGACCCTGACCCAGAGGTATCACAGTCATAAAAAGATTTTGAAACAGGCTGCAGCACATTTATCTCTCTGGCTTGGCTTAGAAAGAACACACAATTTTCCAGCATCATCTCCTTTCTTTTTATACGGATCACGTCTGAAAGAGGCCAGGTGCCTAAGCAAATATAGCCCACGGATACGTGACACTGTTCCTGTTGTATTTGGCTTAGCTTATACTGATGGGCTGGGAATTTTGGTGCGTTCAATTACAATGACAGGTTTTTTCTAAATAACAAGAATAGAAGACAGCTGACAGGACGAGGTGGGGAAATATACTGTACAGAGAAATAATATCTGTTAAATAAGTTCTTATTTGGTTTCTCAGAAATTTTTATTAAATGAAAAGACTGAAATGCATGCTAAGAATTGGGGTTTGTGTTGTGTGTGGACTCCCAAATTTACTGATCCCTGCACTAACACCACAACTGATTTTCATCTTGGAAGATCATCTAAGGAAACACTGATGGATTTAATATAAACGGTGCCTTCTATGGAGACTGCTAGAATCACGAGCTCTCCAGTTCTCTGAATTTTTAAGTCAACATCTTAAGACACTTAAATAGTGATATGCTTTCATTCAGTCAGGAATTATGGCACGCTGCAAAAAAATATTGGGCAAAGTTCTAGGATTCATGTGTTTTGCTGGGATTGAGAATATCTAATACCCCTTATTTCTAAGACAGCCTGTGCTTGAAAGGCATAAATTAAGAAAACTGTGTGAAGGCATTGTTAAGAAAATAGTTACTTCTGGGAAGAGGCCAGTCTGCATGTGGAGCAATGTAGTTGGATGTGGGTGGGCTAAATATTAAATTAATGATTGTGTGGGCACGCCTGAAAACTGTAGCAACTGAAATTGCTGTAGTTGCAATTGCACAGTTGTCCGTTTTGTAAATAATATCCTGGAATTTCTTGATATCACAGCTATTGCTTGCTCTTTCAATTACTAGTCAGTTTATGCACATATTGGAGGTGCAGACAATTTTTCCTATCAAGAAAACTTCCTTTAAGTATGACCTTGCCAGGGATTTATCAGCACAGGTTACAGGAAAAATTTTGATTAATATTAGAGTCTGTGTGTCCTGCCTATCTTCTTGAAACAGCATAGCATCACAGGAGCTGGTAAATTTAAAGTGACTGCCTTTTTTCAAATATTATTCCGTGCATGGTACATATTCTCTTTTTGCTTGCAATGTCAAGTCTGTTTTTTGATAAATACGAATAACTGGAAAAAAGTATGAAGTGCTTTGCTTCTTTTTGATTATTACCGCTCTACAAGGATTTCATGGCTAATTTACGCAGCAATGTGGCTATTCTATGTAGAATGACTTTCTACACCTATTGCAGGAAGCTTAGTGGATTCTGGTCTGACCTTGTTTTTCAGAGGAATATGTAACTTAGGATTTTAGTATTTGAAAGGACAATAGAGAAGAGGGGATATTTATTCACGTGCGTTATTCAAAGCAGAAAAGAACCATTGCAGCCCAGCTCTCCTGTGCCCTGAGCTGCATTCAGATACCTTCAGAAGCAAAGTGGGTGTACAATATTTTGATTGTAGAGCTCTGATTCGCTCTTATCTCACCACCTATTTTCTACCGTTGTGCTATTGGAAGTAAGTCTGAGCCATCAGCTAGCTGGTCGGAAAGGAAGAAATTAAACGGGAAACAAGAAGGCTGTGGCTATACCAGTCCTGCGGATTTGTACAAATACATTTTACCTTTTTTTAAACAAGACTCAGCGGTGTGTCTGGCATGTAAACCACTTTCCAATAGCAGAAACTACTTTGAGAGGTCTGCAGTGATGTTCAGAAACCTGTTCTTATGCTTAGGTGAAAGAATCTGATTTCCTCCAGAAATCCTCGGCTCCCCCGTTCTTGCTGTGTACGATTAGGGCGGTGGTGTAATGAACCAGTATGATGGCTGTTACCTAAAGTTCTAGTTCAACTGATCGAGTCTGGGAGTGTGATATGAATATTTTCAGATCTTGTTTTAGGGGAAAAAAGTGAAATACAAATAATGGCGTTCCTAGAAGGAAAGCCTTTGTTTCAGAACAAGTTGGATCGGTGTTGTGCAGACACATGTTTGTGTGAGTGGATGAGGGTATAATATATGTAGGTCCTTCGTGCACTCCTGAACTTGCTAGTTTGTAGGACACTTAAGGCAATTCTCTGTAAATACCAGATATCCCCAGAAATGCATTAGGCGTGTAGCTGCACCAGAGATGGGGTTGGAAACCTTGCCGTTGTATTAAACGGTGTGGGATAAAGGCAACCTGTCATGTCTGAAAAAGGGAGAAGGGCAAGTTCTCAGCCACTGTGTTTTTCTGTAGATCACCAGATCTGTATCAATTTTTGCCTGAATAAGCTAAACAGTGCTACCTTGTTTAATCTAAAAGAATGACTTCTTTCTCATACCTTTTTTTTTTGTATGAGTTTTCTTGAAATAGTGCAAGATTTCTCAAAGGGCTGAATTGGAGTAGTGACGCCCGTAGTGATGTGGAACGCAGTTATTTGTGAAAATAAAGTATTTGAGTTTGGAGATCCTGCTGTGATGAATACCCTGGGAACTTCAGTACCATTTGTCTAAATCAATGAAGGCACACATATTTTGTTACTAAAATTGGTAGAGCTGTAGGAAACTAAGTGAAGAAAGCTGTCTTTCAGATAAGCTTATAAAAAAACCTGGATGCATAAGCAGATTTTCTGGCACAGTTTTGCAAACTGCAAAATATGAGACTGACAAACATTCTGCTTTCTAACCGTGTTGGAAGAGCTGAGGTAGGACTCATTTTCCTTTGCACTCCTGCAGTTCTTCTCGTGCTTTGCATGAATTTGGTAGTGTACCAATATTGTCATTCTCTGACAGATTATGCGTATGAATGAGAGACAAGATGTGTGAGAGAAGTAATATCAGATATGGTTGGAAAAAACAAAGTTTTGCATGTGTGAGGTGGTATTTAAAAAAACCGAACCAAGTAAAAGCTCATTCTCCATCTATCAATCAGCATAACAAAGTATACTACCTCATCCTACAAAACTCCCCATCTAATCAAGTTTCTGTGTCTATTGGAATTTTTAAAATAATCTGTAAAAAAGCAAACGGCAGTAAATACGTACATGAGAGCCTGGTATATCACTATTTTGATCTCAGTGGGCCTTAATGGTTTTGTACCACAGCTAGCTTTGAATTACATGGCAGGTGTAGGTGTATTATTGACTCCATATACCTTCCTGAAGTAAATGGAGAGAGAAGTAACTCTGCCCATCCCAGTTTCAAGAGGGCTATTGTGCAATGTTTCCTGCATTATTAGTGTTTTGCTGGTATAGCATAATGACTTTGGAGGGCTGGGGTGTAAAATTAACTTTGCCCTGAAGGCTTTTAACTTGACATGCCTTGCATGCATTTATCTCAACTGTACAGCTTAGCTGAAGTGCTCTAATATCTCTGCTGGCCAATAGTGTTTGCAGCAGGACGGCTGGGTACTGGTAGTATTTTAGTTTTCATAGAAAAGGCAGAAAATGTGTAAGAGTGCCTCTGAATAAGGTACATCCAAGGATGACCCAAATCTAACAAGTGCAGAGGAATGCGTACAAGCAACACGTGTCCCCGTACTCTGGTGACTCGGCTCAGTGGAACATTGCTTGTGGGAAGAGCTTGAGTTTAGCTAATGTGTCTGTTCCTTTGTAATTCAATTTTGGCTCAGGGAAACAGAAAGGTGGGTAAAATGACAGAGAGAATCAAACTGTCTCTAATCAGTTCCATGCTGCTTTCCGATCTGCAAGTGTTGGTGAAAATACCTATGGTATATGGTGAGAAAGGGCCTGTCTTCCTAATGATTTTTTTTTCCCCTCCTTTTTCCTTTAAGGCTTTAATTAACTTAGGGCATGAGACAAGAAGTAATTCTAAACAAAAAATAATCCCCTATTAAGTCCTCCGACTTCAGAGAGGACCTAGAGAAGTGAAGGAGGTGGCCTCTTCTCCCTCCCCCTGCACCCACGCAATTTTTTTCCACGGTAGGCTTTCTATATAAGGCCAGTATGGGGAGAAGAAAGAATTTGTGGTGGTGTTTATAACTAGCTGCTAGGTGTCACAGCTAATCAATACAAGCAACCCCTAATCAATCTAGCCCCAATATAGGGGAAGAATTGAGTGTTCAATCTTTTTGTATAGTCAAAACCAGCCAAAGCAATTGGATTCTGTGACAGTAGAAGATTGATTTTCTTATCAGGATCAGAAGAGATAGTTTCCCTGCCTTCCAGAAAGATGTAGAAACCTATCGTGTCCTGGTTTATAGATTATGATTATTTAAAAAGCTTATACAGTCTTCCTCTCTGCTTATTTCTATACGTTATATGAAGACAGAAGGATTACGGATCTGTGTACGGAGTTCCCCGTATGAATAGCTTGCTGGTACTGCTGCTAATTTGTTTTGTGAAGGGCTTTTTTCCTATTATTAAGTGAAGAATAAGCAAAATAATAGTCTTAAAACTTCACTCCAAAATTAGGTATAAATCCATAAAGCACTCTTTTAAAAAAGAGAACTGACATACTTGACTCATTCAGGTGATTTAGAGGTTACTGTGGGCTTTGCTTTTTCCTGCAGTGATTTGTCCTGAATATCTGGATCTCAGTTTCTGTTTGAAGACTGCAACGGAAGGTAACATTCTCCATTAAAAAAAAAAAAAAGAAAAAAAAAAAAAAAAAATCTTTTTGGTATGGGTGTCTCAATTTTTAATTCGTATCTTTTTCCAGCCAAGGAGCTTCCGTATTACTTTTGTATCAGTTTTCTCTCTTGGACTTAGGTGAGCTGGTGGAGGAGAGGCTAGCGTACGAAGTAAATGCAGCAAGAAGAGCAGTATTGTGTGGTGTGGGGGGTTGAGTTGAGTGTGAGCTGTTGAGTCCAATGTCAGAACTTTTTAACTAGTTTCCTCTTTGAATTGGAAACCGGTGAGCCTCTCTCATTGGTTGTGCAAAAGTAAATTTTATTTATTTTATTTATTTATTTTGAAACTGGCTCGATCCCAACAGCAGTAGTCATTCTTAAAGTCCCTCCAGCAGTGGGAGTGGGTGGCTCTGGGCAGCCTGAAGGGTCACTTGCTCACAACAGAATCGTTCTAATTTTTGCGGTGGAAATCCTGAGGCATAGAGCACTTCTGTGCCTGGGGTTATGGAGCAAATAATCTGCAGAGATGGGAGCAGAATAAAGAGCTCCAGACTTTCAGGCATGTGTTTCAACCACTAAATCAAATCATTTCTCCTGCAGGAAGCCAAGAAAAGTTTGGTCCTTCCATTTGGTACCAAATGTGTATTTTCCCTGGCCTCCCTACTCTCATACAGCCTTGCTACACCATACCGTCAGCATTCATGCTCCTCCATACCCGTGTCTCTTTTATCCTCTTCTCCTTCCACGTGTTAAGTGGGGCCTTCTCCTTTGCAGCACCTGACTACCCCTACTGCTCTCCACCGTGGCGGTGCAAGGTGATGCCGTTAGGATGCTTTGCCTTTCTCTGAATCCCTGGGTCGGTTCCCTTTTCTGCCATGGTCAGAGAGATGTTTCTTTTTCCATCAGCCCTTCATAACCCTTGTACTTGCCTGCTGCTCTTATCCTCTCTCCCTCTTCATCTGCTCGGTGACACGAGTCTTGTCTGAAGCTGGCTTGGATTCTCACATATATGCCATCTCATCTCATACACCTTCATCCTGTAAATATTCAAATCCCTCCCAATGAGCTGCTCTGCTGGATACTTATGAGGCTGCAAAAATTCAGAGAGAATCTAGAGACAATTTTTTGTTTGTTTCTTTTTCGTGTCTTAAATTTGTTATCTTATTAGGGCCACTGCCCCCCCCCC